>JAWPHD010008961.1:0-109258 GCA_037043455.1 Cyrtodaria siliqua | reverse complement strand
TAAAGGCAGATGAAGAAGCCATGTACGAGATTAGCGGAGATAACATCGCTGATTGCATTACTCATGTAATCCAGTCATTATAACAACCATTAACCATCAGATAAGGGAGGTAATTCACTTTCAGGAGGTTGCGAGGGGTGGGATCAGATCATTTATCAGTGCAACAATCTGAGATATGCTATCAGAAATCATGCAATTAAGGAAATGGATACATAATAATGGGTTGCCTTTGCTTTGCTTTTTATCTCCTGGCTCAGCACACCCCAGAGGTGCTACTGTGCACAGGACAAATTGTATAGGATGAATGAACATAAAGGCATTCTTAATCAACTTTTAAACATTCAATACTTCCATAATACTATACTTTTCAAATGTTTTACATTGATCAAAAAGTACCAATTGTCATGCAGGCGACAGAGTAATAAATTGCGTAACATTTCATTGCACTTTTTAGATAACAGCAAAAGTGATCAAACCAGTTTTGTACGAAAGTATTATCAGTAATTATTTTATTAAGATAGCAGATAACTATCTTACAATGCAGACACATGCACATCAACAGTATATCTCTACCATTCATAATTTCTTATTGCCAAAATTATGAAATTTATCTTATTTTCACCAGGTGATACAATTTGTTTACTTGGTTTTTATCCTTAGGTTCTATATAGTAAAATACAAATCATTGGCAGCTTGAGTAAAACAGATGACAATTTTCAAGATTCAATTTTGAAAATACATAATTATATTGAATAAATTTGCAAAAATATGTAAGACATATGCGGGGTTTTAAAATAATCACACAGAAAATACTTTATTTTTAACAGTAAACTTGATTGAACATCTAGGATAAAGACCTATCACCTACCAGAATTTTGAGGTGTGTCAAATTTCTGGCCACTGATTGCTCAGTTTATTTTGATGCTGCTTCATAAAGCCCACTCAAGTTCACAAGAAGTCTGGTAATCAGGTAGCGCCGTGGTGTAATGGTTAGCATTGCGGCTTAGTAACCCGGGGATCGCGCGTTCAATCCCAGACAGGACCGAATTTGGGTTAATTATCGAAATATTTCAAAAAGTATTTCCTACCTTACCAGTCCTTCGGATGAGACTTTAAACCTAGGTCTGCTCGCTAAAATGCTTAGTGCAATACAGCGAGGATAAATAAACGCTTATACGCACCAAGAAGTCTGGTATGACATATTATGTAAAGAGTTACCATGACAAAAATAATTGAGACAATGATGCCATGAATGCTTCCTCAAATTAATTTATGAGTTGTGTAGCAATAAAACAAGATACTGAAGAGACAGGTTATGTTTATGAGACACAGGTGAATCTGATATACCTCACAGAGAGAGTGTATAATATGGGGAATCTGCTGATACTTCACAGAGTGTATGTATAATGGTTAATCGTATTTTACCATGTATATTGCGCACCCTTTTACCATGTATAGTGCGCACCCTTTTACCATGTATATAGTGCACCTGTGTATAATGCGCATCCCCTTCTTAGAGGTCAAACCTGAGTAAAAAAGTTTCCTGTATAGTGCGCATCAAAATACTTTTTAGATAAAGATGAAGTCAGATTGGCAAAGAAGCATGAAAAGAAGCAAGATTTTCATTTAACGTATATTCAGACTGTGTTTTATAGTATTATAGTTAATTATTCTGTTAGCTAAAACAAAATATTTGGTAAAATAAACTATTTGGAACAGTTTGTGCGTTTATTTATTTACTTTTGCATCTGTTTATGCGTCTACCCTCCCTCCATAAACTCGTCCGAATAAAATGCGTCGTCATTATCGTCCTCACTGTCATCTGCTGCATTTAAATATCAGAACAGAATTGAACTATAACAATACTACGTATACCAGTCTAATCAACTGGAAATCACGTGATATCAAGTCAGCTGGTATATATAACGAAACAAGGGCCAAAATGTTCATTTATATAAAAACAAGCTTTATAATAAACTTTAATCATTTTCTAAGTCGAATTAAGTCAATAAATTACTTGTATAAAGCGAAAAATAAAGTATTATCAGTGTTCACAAATGTCTGTCTATTCGTCCCTGATGTTTTTATCGGCGTTTTTACTCCATTCTGACATTGATTTTCTGCATATAAAATTTAAGAAAAAATATTTTTTGTATTGTTTCCTTGTATTGTATGCACCCCCATTTCGGAAACTGTAAAAGAAGTGAAAAAAGTGTACTATACAAGGTAAAATACGATAAGTATAATGGCTGGTCGCTAAGGATACGAGTGAATCTACCAATACCTCACAAACAGCATGTATAATGGTTGGTCGCTATAGGGACACAGGTGAATCTGCTGATACCTCACAGAAAGCATGTATAATGGTTGGTTGATAAGGACACTGGTGAATCTGCCGATACCTCACAGACAGCATGTATAATGGTTGGTCGCTAAGGACATGGGTGAATCTGCCCATACCTCAAAAAGAGCATGTATAATGGGTTGGTCGCTAAGGATACTGGTGAATCTGCCGATACTTCACAGATAGCATATGTTTAATGGTCGGCCGCTAAGGATGAAGGTGAATCTGCGGATACTGCACAGAGAGCATGTATAATGGTTGCGATGCTAAGGACACAAGTGAATCTGCCCATACCTCACAGAGAGCATGTATAAAGAGTATGTCGCTAAGGATACAGTTCAATCTGTTAACATCCCCATCTGATGGCTGAGGCAAGGGGCAGTGTTTTGCCAAAGAACATTCCAAAGTATTCCAGCGACCCCAGTAAGGCTCGAACCTGTGATACTCGGATTCAGAGTCGACCCCAGTAAGGCTCGAACCTGTGATACTCGGATTCAGAGTCAAACATCTCATTCACTGGGAGTAAATACATTACCAACTCACCTAAACTTATTTTGGTACCAATAATATGATGGTTCTGGATTCCCCGTTATTTGACATTTCAACTGAATGTCGGCACCAAGTTGCACATCCTCCTCCTTCACTCGATGGAGTTCTACAGTTGCTGTGGGGTCTATCCCTGAAATTATAAAAACAAAACTGTTTAATGTTTATGGAGATATAGGACAGAAACTTGAACATCAAACATAGTAACATCATATTTTTCTTGATTTTATGAACATGTCAAAAACTTTTCAAGTTATGACCAAGTTTAGGTTGCAGGTTAAAGTGTGATGGATGACAGACGGACAAAGTGATCCTAAGTGTCTGTCATGCTAAGAAGGTGACACAATAAGGCATCAGCTAACCAATAACTTATTTATTTATTTCAGACAGAGGATCAAAGTTAAACAATCCAAAGTTAAACAATAACCTCGACACAAAAGTGGCACTTATGTTCAATCATAGAATCACTATATGAATTAATGGTTCAATTAATCATTAAAGGGGTTGATGCACTATTTTCAAACACAATTTATATAAAAGGGCTCTGAAAAACTTGAAAAAGCTGAAAAAATTATCAAAATGCAATGAAAAATAAAGGAGCTATGACTTATTGAAAATTTGCAAAGAACGTAAATGGAGGCGGCCACCTTTGAAAGATGACGTCATCGCGCCTTTTTTTTACCATATATGGCATATTGATAAAATACATTTTAAAGCAAAGAAAATCACTGCAAATTGATTAAAAATAAATATACAGACGTAAAATGTATACATTATATGCTTATTTTTTATTTGCAGTGATTTTCTTTTTTTTAAAAGACATTTTGTCAATATGCCATATATGGTAAAAAGTCGCGATGACATCATTGTTCCAAAATGGCCACCTCCATTTATGTTTCTTTGCACATTTTCAATAGGTCATATCTCCTGTATTTTTCATGGCATTTTGATAATTCTTTCAGCTTTTTTCAAGTTTTTCAGAGCCCTTTACAATAAACATTGTTTGAAAATAGTGCCTCAACCCCTTTAAGATAGCATTTAAAAATGTTAAAACAAAAGAATGGGGTTTGCTTCACATCATTCTTAACATGAGAACATTCTGTTTGATTTCTCACACAGTGATATAACAAGTATACTATAAGTATTCTCTAAACAGGAGATCAAAGCGGTATAAGAGGATACAAGTATATTTACCATAACACCACTATCGAAAAGGCATTTGTAACTGAAATAGCAGTTACTCTAAGTTTCTGTAGCCTCACCGGACCACTTAAGTGAAAACACTCTACATCATTTCTAAAAGATGAAAAGTGGAATTCTTCAGAAGCTTAAATAAACTATTTAATTTTTTTTTAAACTTACTTAGATAAAAATTAGATTAAGCAATCATAGTAAATATTAAGTGCAATTTCCACACAAGCCGACAATTTCACATCGATCATCTTTCTAGTTCACATGAACTTTTTTTTTTTTAAAAGGGATCAACACTATAGACTGGATGAGGTGATGTTGATATGTAACATGTGTAAGAGGTGTATGTAGTGGGAGATGGGGTGGCACCTACATGTAGTGTATTTAGGCAGGGCATGGTGGACAGTTTGAAGTGTGTGCATAGGGTGTATTGGGGGATGGGGGTGGCACCTATAGTGTATGTATATATGGGGATGATGGACAGTTGAAGTGTGTGCATAGGGTGTATTGGGGGATGGGGGTGGCACCTATAGTGTATGTATATATGGGGATGATGGACAGTTGAAGTGTGTGCATAGCAGGCATTGAGGGATGGGGGTGGCACCTATAGTGTATGTATATATGGGGATGATGGACAGTTGAAGTGTGTGAATAGCAGGCATTGAGGGATGGGGGTGGCACCTATAGTGCATGTATATATGGGGATGATGGACAGTTGAAGTGTGTGCATAGGGTGTATTGGGGGATGGGGGTGGCACCTATAGTGTATGTATATATGGGGATGATGGACAGTTGAAGTGTGTGCATAGCAGGCATTGAGGGATGGGGGTGGCACCTATAGTGTATGTATATATGGGGATGATGGACAGTTGAAGTGTGTGCATAGCAGGCATTGAGGGATGGGGGTGGCACCTATAGTGCATGTATATATGGGGATGATGGACAGTTGAAGTGTGTGCATAGCAGGCATTGAGGGATGGGGGTGGCACCTATAGTGCATGTATATATGGGGATGATGGACAGTTGAAGTGTGTGCATAGCAGGCATTGAGGGATGGGGGTGGCACCTATAGTGCATGTATATATGGGGATGATGGACAATTGAAGTGTGTGCATAGCAGGCATTGAGGGATGGGGGTGGCACCTATAGTGCATGTATATATGGGGATGATGGACAGTTGAAGTGTGTGCATAGCAGGCATTGAGGGATGGGGGTGGCACCTATAGTGCATGTATATATGGGGATGATGGACAGTTGAAGTGTGTGCATAGCAGGCATTGAGGGATGGGGGTGGCACCTATAGTGCATGTATATATGGGGATGATGGACAATTGAAGTGTGTGCATAGCAGGCATTGAGGGATGGGGGTGGTACCTATAGTGCATGTATATATGGGGATGATGGACAGTTGAAGTGTGTGAATAGCAGGCATTGAGGGATGGGGGTGGCACCTATAGTGCATGTATATATGGGGATGATGGACAGTTGAAGTGTGTGAATATCAGGCATTGAGGGATGGGGGTGGCACCTATAGTGCATGTATATATGGGGATGATGGACAGTTGAAGTGTGTGCATAGCAGGCATTGAGGGATGGGGGTGGCACCTATAGTGCATGTAGAAGGGGGATAGATGGCAGACAGTTTGAAGTGTGTGCATAGCAGGCATTGAGGGATGGGGGTTGGGGTGAGAGGAATGTGAGAAGTAGGGGAGAAGTATGGAATGGTGGAGAGGATAACAGTTAGATAGCTGAAAGTGTTTATAGGGGGAAGGAAGGACGGACGGGGAAAAAAGGAATAACTAGAAGTGTGTGTGTGTAGGTGTGTATTAGGAGGGTTGGGGATTGGGGAGAGGGTCACAATATGGGTTCACAGCTGGAAGTGGGTTAGCGCCAGAAGATAGGGAAAGGTACTGACAGCTGGTAGTGTATTTATACTTGCTAAAACCTCCTCGGCATACATAATGACCTGTACGTAACTATACTTATGAAGGAAACGTTTCAAGAATCCTGCTATATGATTCATGAATGATGCTGCTTCTGCCATAGATGTCATAAACTGTCTCCTATGCTGACAGCTTTGACTAAATTGTCACCTTTCTATATAAGTTACCAGATTTATAAAGCACACCAGACTCATAAAGCATCAGGCTTGTTAAGCACATACACAATCTGAGACAACATATCAAAGGATGAACGCGAAATTATTGTAACTATATATATAAATAAGGAATAAAATACAAGTTTCACATAGGCAGTATTTATTGTTTTATCTAAGGTATATGAGACAAAATAATAGCTTTAAGGAAACAGTCTCACTCTATTGCTGCCTTGGGCAATATTGGGCTGTTAATGGAATGGTACATGGCTACGTATATAAGATCTTTCCTTTTGGAAAAATGTCTAAACAACACGTAACACAGCAAATAGTATTCCTGCAAAGTTTCATTATTGACCGAGTACACGTTTGGCGCAAACTTAGAATGCAACATTTTGCAAACTCTTTATGTTAAATACTGTACTGAACTGGCTCAATTTTTCACAAAGAGGAAATTCAACATTCATGAATTTCTTGTTACAACGTGTACTGGGATTAAAACTTCTACAACATCACAGTTGTGTCCTTTCTCTAACTAACTGCAACTTGTTTTATTTACAAAACATCTTGGGATTTCCTTGGAATATATATGAATTTAAATGTGCAGCATATACAAAATATAGCGGAAATTCCCGTGTCACGTTTCTTTTTCCTTTCAGTATATATAAAGATACAGACTTTATATAAGAAACTCTATATGTAATAGACAGATAACAAAAATACAGTATTAAATAGATCTGTGATATTTAGTAATTAATATCACTTGATGTAACCAAAGAACAGAAGGATTGTTGAATAATATATCAGCCAGTATTATTTTACAACCAGTCACTCACAGTAGGTAAGCAAACTGAGGTTAAAATGAGACCGTCTGTCACTTAATTTACAGTGCCAAAACAACAACTATCATCCATCATGATTCCCACTGGCCGTCTGGATGATCAAAATTTTAAGAATCGTTCAGACAATCCACTGAAGATTGTGAATTCCAACCAGAGGTGTAACTTTTTTTATAGGATACGCAGTTCTTCCGAGGTTCCTCCAACTAAAACAATTATGCCGAGGGTTTGAATTTCCCTATCTTCATTGGATAATTACCCATGATCGATTTTTTTTTCTTGCATGCCACTGGCGTCTTGTGCGTTGATGTCACCAATAATCAATGTTTTGTATGTTTATTTACACACAATGACATCATGCAGTTGTTGATGTTATCGACATCATTGTTGACAGCACATGCTTTTTAGCTTCACCCTTGGGTATAAGAGAAGATTTTCCAGCATATCTGTAAAATGCGGACAACCTAATCTGGTATGCAAAAAACTACTCCCATCCTCCTTCAGCCTCGCCAGACTCGATCAACAAACCTTACTTATATTGAACTGAATTTTCATAAGCATATAAAATTGCACCATTCATAAAACATAATGTACTGTAAAAGTTTGACTCTAAGTAGATGCAAATATTATGGGCAAAACTGTATCTGTAAAACTAAAATATTAAGTCAGTTTTATTGATTGACACGACTAAGCTATACGTGCAAGGTGCCACAAATACCACTGGGTATTTGAAAATACAACTTTTCAACTAGTAAACATCCACTTTTGCCTGTGTTTTTTTAATATTTAGAATTGAATACACTGAAATGAGTCCCCAATAAAAACATGCATTTTAATTTCAGTTTGAATGAAACGTGTGGAATATCAATATTTGCCTAAACCAGGTGTTTTGAAACTGTATTCAAACTAACTATTGAAGGCAAATAAAATTTCATTCATTCATAATGATATATTATAGGTGAATGGGTATAAAATGTCATGTTTTAGGATGGCACGACTGTATTAACCTAAACGAATTTAAGTTTCATTATAAGATGTTACAGTAAACACAAAATGCCAAACATGTCAAAGCCCTTAATTGGTGACAGCATTCTTATATATTCTTATATATTATAGTATCCAGCAAATAAGAACTGTCAGGAATTGAACTGAATTGGGTTTTAAGGCGCACCAACACATGACAAGGTTATATGGCGCTTAACAGGCATGAATATGCCAGGCTCATCTTCCATGTACATCGAGATAAAATATGGAAAATGGGCCAAGAACCTTCTCACCCTGAACTGCAGAGTTGCTGCAAATTCTATTGTAGAAACTCCATTTACGCTGGAGCCACGTTTATTGTTTTTCTGCCACTGCTCTTTTGATGCGAGCGAGATAGCACCTGAAACAATGCAGGGATCATGATGAAGACCTTTAATGAACATGAAACAAAAAATGACAAAATGATCATGAATTTGGGGGGATTCTACCCCTCTGCCTACCACTCCAAAGGGATCTGCAGTGGCCCTATTCTTTGCCCCGTGACCAAACTGTCAGAACTGTCAGGAACAATGACCAATGCATCAGATGAGAACTGCCAGGGACAATGACCATTCCAGCAGACGAAAACTGTCAGGGACAATGACCATTGCAGCAGATGAGAACTGTCAGGGACATTATGACCATTGCACCATTCCAGCAGATGAAAACTGTCAGGGACAATGACCATTGCATCAGATGAGACCTGTCAGGGACAATGACCATTGCATCAGATGAAAACTGTCAGGGACAATGACCATTGCATCAGATGAGAACTGCCAGGGACAGTGACCATTCCAGCAGATGAAAACTGTCAGGGACAATGACCATTCCAGCAGATGAGAACTGTCCGGGACAATGACCATTCAAGCAGATGAAAACTGTCAGGGACATTATGACCATTCCAGCAGATGAGAACTGCCAGGGACAATGACCATTCCAGCAGATGAGAAATGACCATTGCATCAGATGCGTGCATGTGTGCATGCATGCACATGTTTTTTAATTAGCGCATTTAATGGGGTCCGTATGTCGGTATACTCCCCAACCCATCCCTCCCGAGGACCCCTGCATTCTCACGAACTTTAAAAAGTAGTTATTACAACCCCTAGTGACATTTATGATTAAAAACTGTCTATACATTTAAAGTAATGTATAGACAGGTGCATGTTTATGTAATTCATCATTATTCACCAATTAGAACCTACGACACCTTTTGATTGATAAACACCAGTTGTAATTACTCCTCATGCAGGGACCTGAATTTCATTCCCTCTCATTCCTATATGTGAAATATAAATTCGAGATATACAAAACAGACAATATGCTGCTTCTGACAAAGAACCAATTTAATCATGCAGTTATGTATCAAACAACTTATTTTAATCCAATTTATATCAGAATCAGTAAATTTTAAAAGTCTTTTTAAAGGATTTAAATTTTAGCTGCATGATTTAGAATATTATCTATAGGATTGATTATCTGATTATAAGGTAGTGATGAAAACCAGTAAATTTGAAATCTGAAATTTATAGATTCACAGATATTTTGAAGAGAAACTAATCTATTTTGAAATTTATTATACTTTAAAATTTGGACTATGATTAAATATTTATTCAAAGATATATTTACCGTAAATTTGTACATCCGGTAGAAAATGGAGGAAGATGTCATCTCCGTTTTTGCTACACCTGGTAATATGGAATTGAATGTTGCTTAAAGGGACACGCAGCAATCCTGATTTTTTTTTAAAACTCGCGGCGTCCTGTTAGTTTATCTACATAAATTGCATTTGTTCAATCATTAATATTTGTTGTTTTCATAAATTACTAACTGTTGATTACATTTCACCAATAATATATTTAATCATATGGCAGTAAAACGAACAAAAGTTGAGAACTAATTGTTTTTAAATATATGCAAGCAGATTTAAAGTCAAAAAGATAATGGGTTAATAAATCGAGAGGCTGACTTTAATGCATGATAAGACTTTAAGATTGCCATGTGTCCCTTTAATGCCTGGCATTCACACATTATAGGTTCATTAGAGCTGCCTGAGAGAGAGAGGAGAAGGATATATAGGAATCTGTGAACTGGCCCTACTCTTACTAACAAACAGATTGCAATGGTTCTTCGACATGCCCCCAGGATATAATCTGATACACCGTGCCGCCTAGTTTACGTTCTTGTCTCAGAACACACTAATGAAACTGAGTGGCGCCAGTGAGGCTTAAACCCAGGTCCTTCGTACTGCAAGTCAATTAACCATGCTATCCACTGGGCCATGCTTGCAGATTCTTGATATGGTGTATTGATATGGTGGCATGTTATACATTGATATAGTGGCATAAGAATACATTGATATGGTGGCATAAGAATACATTGATATGGTGGCGTAAGAATACACTGATATGATGGCGTAAGAATACACTGATATGGTGGCGTAAGAATACATTGATATGGTGGCATAAGAATACACTGATATGGTGGCGTATGAATACACTGATATGGTGGCGTAAGAATACACTGATATGGTGGCATAAGAATACACTGATATGGTGGCGTAAGAATACACTGATATGGTGGCGTAAGAATACACTGATATAGTGGCGTAAGAATACACTGATATGGTGGCGTAAGAATACATTGATATGGTGGCATAAGAATACATTGATATGGTGGTGTAAGAATACACTGATATGGTGGCGTAAGAATACATTGATATGTTGGCTTAAGTAGACATAATATATTGTGGAATATGGATACAAAAATAAGAATGCATGTATATGGTGGAATAAGAATACATTGGTATGAAGATATAAATTATCTGTATCATAGTATGCAAAACTTTATAATATTGTAATGCTTGTAGTATGTTTTCCTGGTAACCAGTGATGTTCGCACAGGTCCATCAAGGTACAATAGGGAACCAGACAACATGTCTCGTACTGTAGTTTGATAAAATCTTCTATTGTACTCTACATCCTCGCCCACAATGCATCACATTTCCTTTCAGCGTAGATGTAGTTGCATGGTCTACAGGGTCTTGATAAAATAATCAACACCTCAATATGAACCTATCAGTGATCTTTTTTCATTAAGTAAGTGAAGCGTACAAAACGTTCCTTTTATGTGTCCGTCATTCCCGAAACTGGACAAAAGCGAACAAAATCATGATTAACCAATCAGATTTTCTGCGATATTTTTTAATACAGAATGTGCACGAGTGCGTGACCATTGGACATTCGTATTTACTCATGTCCGTCAAACCTGTCACCAGAGTTTATATTCTGCCCATCTTTTGTCCACCTATCCATACATCTGTACAATGGGTTAATTGATATGTCAAAATGGTCATAAAAACGATGTTCAGTGATCACTTGGATTATCTTACCTCCCCCTGACGGACATACATCACACTTGACAAATGAAGTACTTTACGAAACGAGGTCATAAATCATCGAAAAAGAGCTACTGTACCTGATAATTAAGTCAATTTTGTCTACTTACAAGCGATTATGAGTATTATGGTCACTTTTCATAAAAAACGGTTTGACAAGTAACACGATTTTGATCTTGTTATATAAAGATGGACGACCACCTGTAAGATAAATATTTTATTGTAAAGTCGTATGACTGGTAAAAAAGTAATTCAATAATACAGAAAATAATTTGGTAATTAATAATGCTCAAGTCATTAATCTGCTTCTCATAGAAGTGGGATAACTCAATATAATTATCTTTTTTACTATATTTCCTCAATTATTGAAACTTAAATGCAGCTAACACAGAAACAAAATGATTACAGAATTACAAGAAATTATCTATGTAAACTATCCATCTATTCAATTTACAAAACCTGTTTACTCAAATTGTAATCTAAAAAAGGAAGACGTTTACAGAAAGATAACCAAATCCAATTAAAATCATTATTTTTTCAAACAATAAATACATTAAAAATCTGACAGATTGCACACTGAAAATAAACTGAATCTAACAATTAAATGAAACAAAAACTATGAAAGATCTGAAACTGCTGCTAGCGATAGCTGCCACTCTGATAGCAATTAAATTAATGCACCTGCAGTAAAACCAACAAAAAAGTAGTTCCAAAGGAATCGCAAAAAGTAACATTAAAGTTCATAAATATAATTATAATAACCATTGCTTAGTCCGTAAATCACGATTTGTGGTTCAGATAAAACCAAAAATTTTGAAGCAATACAACCATCAACAAAACACTTGTTATAAACAGCAATTAGCAGTTTATGACATCTCTGACCTCGGCTGCCCACAAACAAAAAGGTCAAATACAGCAAGTACGGTTAACGACTTTCTGACCCAAATGTTGCAGGTTTTGTCAAAGGGCTCCAATATCATTTACTTGTTACTGAAATTAATACCTCTAATTATCTCTACCATGTGAATCACTGCCTCCTAAAAGTATCTTTACCCTATACAATTATACATCTTTATTTGAATAATTATAGCTTTAGGTTTCAGAAGGAATTCTAATAAATCAATTACAAATTTGTTTCTCTTTTTATAGTATTTTCCTTTTGAGTCAGTTTGTAAATATATACATGGCCACAAAAAAAAAACCTATACTGCAGTTTCATGACAAATTTATAAAGGACTGATGATTTGAATTGAATTGAATTGGGGTTTTAAGGCGCACCAACACATGAAAAGGTTATATGGTGCCTAACAGGCATGAACATGCCAGGCTCATCTTCCATGTACATCGAGATAAAATATGGAAAATGGGCCTAGAACCTTCTCACCCTGAACTGCAGAGTTGCTGCAAATTCTATCGTAGAAACTCCATTTACGCTGGAGCCACATTATTGTTTTTCTGCCAATGTTCTTTTGATGCGAGCGAGATAACACCTGAAACAATGCAGGGATCATGATGAAAACCTTTAATGAACATAAACAAAAAATGACAAATGAACATGAATTTGGGGGGAATCTACCCCTCTGCCTTCCACTCCAAAGGGATCTGCAGTGGCCCTATTCTTTGCCCCGTGACCAAACGGGGGCCCCCGGGAACCACACGGGGCCAAAGGACTGATGAAAATAGATACAAAATTGTCACTTGTTGGATGCATGATTGGTGTTTTATGTCATTTTTAGCACATTTTTAGGCTATTATATATGACGGTCAATTTTTTTTGTGTGTGTGGTGAAGGCAGACCACACACTTTTCCTTGGGTAGAACCATACAGTACTGTATACCTTCTGCCATGAGAATTTTCTCACTTACAAATTGAGCTCCCAGTGGAATTCAAACCAGCAGCGATGAAAGGCGAGGTTTCAAATGCAGCACCTTTACCATCATGACCAAAAAAGTTCTCAAAAAAAGTTATGAAGAAATGAATTAGGGAAGGTATGTAATCGTAACCCTTTTGTGCTTTCTGTGCATATTTTTTTAGAATTTGACTTTCTAATTAAATAAAATATTTCTAATGATAAGAACATCTTTTCTTGGTCTATATATAACAGTGGTTGCTACTATTAACCATGAACCCTCTACATTATATATAATGGACTGTTTTTTCTTTGAATTAAGACCATTCCATTTATGTGACAAAGGGGTGTGAGTTACTCACAGGCTGATCTGGGTTTACAATGGAAGCAAAGGCTATTATAGTCTTTCTTAGCGGGTTAACGGTTAATACACTAAAACAGCGCAATTTTCCATGAAACTTTTGTTCCAAAATAAGCCATTAATTATAATGGTTGTCATATTAGCTTGGATTGTCATCACCGACTGATCATCAATTTGATAGTTTTGCAGTGCAGCTATTGGAACATACGTAACCATACATCCTTATTAAAATCCATGGATTTGGTAACAAACTTGCCAAAGAATAGCAATTATCAACATCATACAGACTGTCTCAGGCATTGTCCTTAGTTGGCAATCTAAAATGTGCGTAAACTTCAGTTCATTACACAAACCTTATTATAAAGGCAAATAAACAATGTAATAGCATTTTATTACAAACTTTATTATAAAGGCAAAAAAAAAATGTAATAGTATTTTATTACAAACCTTATTATGTGTTATAGTAATGGCAAGTAATGAAAGATTGCATCTAATTCATTAAAGTAAGAAAAGCCATCTGGTCTATACGTTTTCTCTAGATTTTCCTCCAGATTTTCCTAGGGCTACATGCATGTAACAGCAATTAATAGCCTAAAGATTGATTTGGTGAGGCTGGAGGCACATTTTCAGGTTTGTTAAGTTAATCAGAAGGTGGACCTGGCACACGTCCCTTAAAATCTGAAAAGCATAGGTTAAAACTATATGCTTGGTGGATGCCCCCATCCCCACCCCTCAGGATCTGCACTAGCAAAAATATGACTATTCGTAATTGCAGTTTATGACATCTCAAGGCAGCATTGATGTATATCTTTCTGCTGTTGGAGCAATTTAGTCATCAGGGTTGCTGCAGTGTTCAGAGTACCCTAAAGCAGTTGCACTTATATCAACAAAAGGACCAGTTTTATGTCCACTTTTGTCAGCATGTTGTGTTGCATTGATGATGAAGTGTTCAATTATCACAACGTGTGTGATCCTGGGTGTTCTGCGCCTGATGAGGTTGTAATTCATTATGCCTTGTTCAGGGTTTGCTTTAAAGGAACACACGGCAATCTTTAAGTGTTTGAAACGGGTGTCTCTATTTATATATCCAGTATCATTTTTACTTTTACCCTGGTTACATTTAAATAAATTAAATTTTAAGTATTCACTATTTTGTCTTATTATACTATAAGTTTTAATATATTATTGGTGCAATAATATCAAAAATTAATAATACGCAAAAATAAATGGCTAAATACAATTCTTATAATTAACATTAATAATTGAACAAATGCAATTTATGTAGAAAAACTAACGGGACGTATCGAGTTTTTAGAAAATCAAGATTGCCAGGTGTCCCTTTAATGAGATTGTAAATAATTACCTCATGCAAGCATGGTAAATACACATAAATAAATTCTTTGACATTGATGAAGTCAATTTTTTCCCTTCTCAATTTTAATCCAGTTAACAGTTCACTGCAATTTATGGTGATTTGACACTTGACATGGTTCAAATTTATGCATATTTGTTTTAAGAAAAAAATAGTAGTTTGTCACATATTAAACAATCATTCAATATCAAAAGTCCATCATCATGGCTTTCTTTCAAGGTAGAGTTTCCACTTTTATTTCAATGTTTCTTTCTCTGAACTGTTTAGAATAACATTCCCCATAAAAAAATTTAAACTTTTACTGATCACTAACCGACAAGGTATAATTTGAAATGTTTACACATCAAAATCAGTTTCTCAGCCATGATTATACTTTCTTTTCTCATGTAAACTAATTTTAACACAAAAGCTAAAGTAGAGGGTAGCCACTTCATTATCTGAGTTAGGGCCATAAACAATCAGGGCCATTAGGACCTGTCATCAAAGTTTTTCATGGTGAAATAAATTTCACTCATAAATCCAGTTTTAACAATTCTACAACCCCATGTAATGCTTGGTTGGTGGTATTCGTACAGTAACTTCATGAATATTTCAAAAATAAAACATCAACATGCGCTACTTGATTGTTACAACTTGATATAAGGCTTCAACCTGTTCTCTTTTTGCTATTTTAGTGATAAGTTAATGTCACTCATTTATAAATTAAAATTACTGGTAGTTTGTTTTATAGTTTCTTAACTGTCTAAAAGAAATGTTTTGTAGTCTTCAAAGTGATCATTTCATCCTGTACCACATGGTTTTATTTTTCTTTGATTATACCCATCAGGGGATAAAGAAATACAATACCTATAAAACAATGAGGCATTCATATTGATCTCCCAATTGGAACATGATTCCAGAGTTTGGAGAAGTACAATGAATTGTAATCAAGCAGACTTCTCATAGAATCATGGGAATCTAGTACTATCCAAACAAAACATGGGTAACTCCTGGGCAGAATGGAGTTGAATATATTGAATTGAAAGTTGTTTAATAATAATGGTTCATCAACACAGAATAGGTTATTTAGAGCCATCCCAGAGAGAAAGGATACACAGGAATCTAGATCCTTCAACCTGCCCTACTATTACCAATAAATAGATTTCTATGTTTCTTTAACATGCTCGAAGGAAAGACACCAATACACAAGACTGCCCGGTTTACGTCCCCATCATGGAAGAGGCAAATTTATAGTGTCTTGCCCAAGAACACATTGGCGAAACTCAATGGGGCATCAGGACCCCTCCATTTTCAAGTCCACCACGCTATCATATGGGCCTTGCCTGCACCCTTGGGCAGAAGGATAATTACAAAAAAGAACTGACCTATCATTAATGATGAATTTTTATTAGCCAAATATGGACGGTCAATGAGTTCAACCAACAGCAAGAAATTCCTTTTGACAGACGACCCCTCAAATTGTTGATTTAACATTTTTGTTCCAAACGATAATTTTCTATAAACACTCACTGAAGGCACTAACAGCCTATTATGTTTCAAAAATGCATCACAATAGTACCCACATCAAAACGACAAGAAAGAAAATTACCCCTCACTAAGCCAGTGTCCAAAGCCCAACCAACGGTCAAATTTGATAGAACCTGACAAGAAAACAAATTATTAGAGAGCAAGGCTACTGCTGGGACTGGTCATTTAACCAGTGGTCAAGATTGATAGAATTTGAGCCAAATTGATTTGATTGAACAAAGACCAATTTGACACTGTGGTCAGTTTTTGGGTCCAAACTGAAGTCTGACCTCCGGTCACTGGAAATGGACACTGGTCAGTACAATAGTTTTCATCAGAGCGGACATGATGAATCATTAATAACCGTAATTATCAATACCTTTCATTTAATTATACTCTTAATTGTTAAATTTAGAGCAAAGTACAGCAATATAGAATCAAAGGTGTTATTATTATCATCGAGGGATAGGGAATCCAACATTTATTTGGCAATGGTAATAATGGATTGAATTGGGGTTTCTTCACTTTAACTTTTAACATTATTAATGAATAATTTCTCCTGGTTCTATTATAGATGGTACTGCTTGGACAAAGGCGCCACGTTCCAATACCATAGATGAAGCAATGACTTTTTTAAAAATTAAAATATGTCACTTTTATTTTTTTTACATTTTCTGTGTTAGGCAGTTGTTAAAGAACCATAAACTCCCATAAATTCACATGTGGTATCATACACAGCCAGTATACCTCTATCATTAACATCTATGATTTCCATTTATCTACATCTCTTTTAACATAGCACCTGGTCATGACTTTTTTCAGGCCTCCTTTTTGACAATAAGTAATGCAAGCACCTGATTCCTTGGCTGAATCAATCAACTAACCATGCCTTATCATCTGAACTGCTCCAACAAGATTGGCCATTTCCTATCATACCTTCTCATGCCTATCTTAGCTGACCACATACTCATGCATCTTAACAATCCACTGACATTCAGGTATTCCAAACACCATCTGAAGGTTTAATCTCCAAGCCAAACATCAACCTAGACATAAATACCAAATCAAATAGGGTGAAAATCGGGACGAAAATGCTATTCAAATATATTAAACACCCAAGTTGTGCAACAGTGGGGGAGAGGTGAGCCCCAGCTGGGTGGAATGCGAACGTGTTCACTTTAATGGATAGTCTGCGAAGTCACAAGCATTACCTACAGGTTAGTCACGATGATAAATGGACGATTGTTCAAACCCTCCGATACACTGGTGGCAGGTAATTGACTGTTTTCTCAAGGTGTATACACTAGGAAACATGGAATTTTGTGTACCTACAAGGCAGAATTGGGCAAAAAAACAACAGCCTTTTATCTACCATAAATAAAAGTGGAAGTTGAACTTGATATGAGCTGATAAGAGAAGCTTCATTCAGGAATGCTCTTTTCATGAAGTAAACAGAGGCAATTTTTTTTTTTTTTATGTTTTGAAAGCCATGAAGAGTAAAGACAAGATTATACTTCCAAACTTCAAGATGAGGTCAAGTTATACTTCAGGTATAATAACAAGGTCAATATCTTACTCTTTTAAAGTGCAAGATCAAACAGTAAGTAGGAAGTTCAGGTGTTGTTTTTCACATTACATTCATTTTCCACTTCACATACATTGGATCCAGATGATAGCAGTACTTAAATTACCCATTTCACTTCCAATATCATGTTCTTCACATATCTTTCCGCAAGCAAACCAGTTATATTGATTTAGTCACAATCAACATTATGTATGCAAATACTGAAAAACCTTTGGCTTGAACAACAGTGGCCCTGGCATGGTCAAAGAGAAGGATTAATGCATAGATGAGTTTGATCTCCAATCGTGTCTTCTCGTGCCCTTCATGGTTTATTCTCTTGATGCTCTCACTTCTGCCAAGTCAATGCAATGACAACTGACCAAAGAATTGTTCTTAATAAAGCTAGATTTATGTTTAAAGTTTCTAAGCAGCTTGTTCCTTCTTATATATTGGATATGTTTGAGTTACATAACATAAGGTCACACAATTTACGATCTCATTGTGATAATAACTTCACGATTCCTAAGCCAAATACGGAGCTTTTTAAAGGAAGTATATCTTACTCTGGGCCAGTAATTTGGAACGGAATCCCAGAGCATATAAGATCTTGCACGTCAGTTAAATCTTTTTCAATTAATTATATAAAGTTGATAAAAAGTACTGTATAACTGAAATTGTTTTTGTTAAAATTGTTATTGAATCTCACAATATAGACTTTTATTTTTTGTGAACACTTTTGTTTCCATGGTCAGATATTGTTGTGTTGCTATAAACTTGTATATATGTTTTTGTTTACTATGTTGCTTTGTAAGGGCCTCAGGGAAGATTATATTTTTACTGACTGGGCTACCCTCTTAAAATAAAGTCTTCAATTCAATTCAATTCAATACTTGTTTTGTGGCTTTCTACGCTTTTTCCCCTTCACCATTCATATATACATGATCATCCTTGTGTTATACTTGTACTGCCTAATAATGCTGCAGTTTGTTAGAGGATATAGCCTGGCAGGATTTCTTTATTTACATTCATTGTCCCATTTTATTGGGATGACAATGGGCACCCAAGAACATGGTTTAAACCCTCAGTGGTCTTGTTGCCACTGACCATTCCTTATTGCTAACTCTTCTATGTTTGTGGTGTCACACCATGCCTCTTATTTATCCTTGTAATTGCTGTTTGTTTGATGCAAGTTTTTGATTGACTTTGATCCTTGAATGCTACATTTCCTGTTCGACTCATATCTATATAATAAATTATACTTGTATCTATTAAACTGTTAAACAAGCACCTGCCTAATCAAACTCCTATCACACTAGTAAGTGCATATGTCACCATTTTTTACACTCTTCGACAGAAATCAACAGTAGCAAGAGAAAATGCACTGCACCACAATCATTTTATCAGAACATATTTCTGGCATCTATTTCCCTCCATAATGGTGTGCACAAAAATAAAAATAATTCACAGCTTGCCGTCTGACATTCTGCATGAAAACATGCCCAATATCCATTAGCCGGTTCCCATAAATCAAGGACAAACTAGACCCATATTGGCAGAATCATAACTCTGTTGACATCTACATAACAATCATGCTTGTCAGCTCTTTTTTTCTTGGAAGTAAGTATGGAGAACTTGATAATAAGAAGTTATAATGAAAAAAATAAGTTCAGCACTATTTTTTGCACATCTAGCTTAAAGAAGCTGAATGTTATTTCATAATGTTAAGTATTTGAAAACATGGGCATGACATATGTGATCCAAAGTAAGTATAATGCAGGGTTATCTCCCATTTAGTTAAAAAAATATATTTCATATAAAAATATTACCAAGAACATGGTAAAACTTTATGAAATACATGTGTGTTGGGGGTAAAGCGTTAAAAACTGCGAACAATATTTGACAATAACCTTGTCATTATAATGAAACAAACAAAAGTTTTAAATTTTAAAATAACCTCCCTTTACATTGAAATAATTTCTGTAAAGCAGGTAAATTAAAAACATTTTGCCATTTTTTCATAAAATTAATATCGTTTAACAAGCATGACTTACATAAACTTGATAATTATTTTAATTACATTTTTCATGACCACTTGGACTGCAGCACATAATCTAGCATCTGTTCAATGGGATTTACCATGTTATTTACCCCGCTAAACTTATTTTTTCATTATAATTATATTGTCAAGTATTTCAGCCTTTCATAGCAAACTTCCTAGAATTTCCTCTGATGTATATTAGTATAATAACTCATGTATCTGTAGGATTATCAGTTTGAAGAAACAGAAGCTCCGGAACTTTGAACTATGAACTCGACCCGTAAACGGACCTTGACCAAAACCGATTTATTTTAGTAAACATGGCCATGTGAAGTGTTTCTGGAAAGTTGAAACATGGGAAATAGTTAATGAAGTAGTGTCAGTTTCCACAGTATTCAAAAAACATAAGCAAGCTCAACATTAATTAGACCAAATAAAATAATGAGTGTGGTTCCGGTTTCTCGGCTGACCCTGTTTTTAGGGGCTAAACATTTTTAATTTGTTTACATTTTGCATTTTATGTTTTCTTTTCTTCTTTTTTTAAAATTATTTTTCTATCGGTTCTGTATCTGATGATATCAACAAATATAGTAATATATAGTTAAGTTTATTTATTTATTGGGTATAAAAGTATAGTGTAAAAAATATAAAATATTTTTAGAAAATAAAATATTTTCCTACCTACCTACCTACCTACCCTATTTTTTTTTTGAGCATGTAATAGGAACCACACTTATAATTTTATTTGGCCTTATCAACAAAAATTAAGTGATGCTTGCTTGTTCCACCTGTATACAAAACACACACCAACAAGATTACCCAGGAGCCCCTTTTCATAGTTATCAACCAATCATTGATGGGCTGATATTGGGGCACCTGTCATCAAGGGTAATCAACTACTCTGACCACCTCTCATCGACCACTGATTGCTCGAACCATAACTTATCAACTGACCACTTCTCACCAGCCACTGTAATTAAGGCCATCTAGATTGTAATCTTTAAGTTCATGCTCCACTTCCCTGTGTGCAGCTTGCTTAAATATCACAAGTTTAGGATCAGGTAGATTTATATCAATTTAATTATTTAGAAAAAATATAATTACAAACCAAGGTATCAAGAGCATTAATTTTCTTTAATAATTATTTGTCCCAATCACTGATTAGTAATAATGTCCCTCAGTGTCTATATTTAATTCTGCCACAGATTTAACACCTGTCTGGGCAAAATATGAGGAAGACACGGTTTGCATACTTGTCTCGCCAAAAATCTGACTTTTCCATAACCATGAGGTTACTTGTCCTGTGCAAAGTTTGACTTGTCCAGGCTCAGAGATTGATCAGTGTTCAATGAATCTCAGAACTTAGCTAGCTAGTATTCAATGCATCCCAGAGCTCCCTATTCAATATCTCCTAGAGCCCAGTAGTCAATGCCTCTCAGAGATCATGAAGTATTCAATGTCTCTAAGAGCTTAGTATTCAATGCACTGTAAAGCTGTGTACCCATAATTGTGTACACTTGTTTTTAGTAGAAATAACCACCCCTGCTTTCTGTCATCACCGATAATTCAACCTGCTTACAGTTCTTTTCATTAAGATTGAAGATTTAGCATTATCTCTGATCACCTTATCAGCAGTCTTAATGATAATGGTCCTTTTGAAATGTTTTCTGCAGAGTGCACAGTTAAAAGACCAGCTTATCTCAGTTTTAATAGACAAAATGATTAAAAGCTCTTCATGTTTATTAATTGAAGACTGCAAATCAATTCTCCTATCCAACTCCTAATTGGACTGCTGCATGGTTTTCAGTGCCCTCACCCTTTGTTTTTACCCTTAACTGATAACTAATGACCTCTATCCTGTGTACATCAATCCATCTATCCCAGTTGCCCACCCCTGCTAGTGTGAACCCTATGTCCCCTGGCGTTTGATCATATACATAAATACAGACAGGTGCTCATAATGATATAGTTTTGATGGATGGGTCTGTCAAGCAGGGACCACTGAGCTCCCTTGAAAGTAGTTGGAATGACTGGTTAGTTTCTGATGGTTCAATACAGAACAGGGTTCCAACATTTAATGGTGGAAAGATTGACGTTCTGATTGATGGTTGTTTGAACTGATATGAAACTTCGATGGACATCATTAAAATGCAATCTTTCTAATCTGTAACAGATTTTTGACCATATTAAATTGATATACAATACTTCATGACCATCAGAAACAGATTTTAAGAGAAAATGACCGCTGGTGTAAATAAATAGTTCATAATTTAATATGCATGTCCTTTTACTTGTACATTAATTTTGTAGAAGGATTAAATAATGTGAAATAGGGAGGAGCTGATAAGCCAGCAGACACATAACAAAGCAGAAGACAAATGCATCTATCCAGCAGACACATAACAAAGCAGAAGAGAAATGCATCCATCCAGCAGACACATAACAAAGCAGAAGAGAAATGCATCCATCCAGCAGACACATAACAAAGCAGAAGAGAAATGCATCCATCCAGCAGACACTTAACACAGCAGAAGACATTACCACAGTATCTAGCCACCAGACACTTAACACAGCAGAATACATTACTGTATCTATCCAGCAGACACATAACAAAGCAGAAGACATTACTGTATCTATCCAGCAGACACATAACAAAGAGGAAGACAAACTAATGCATCTATCCAGCAGACACATAACACAGCAGAAGACATTACTGTATCTATCCAGCAGACACTTAACAGTCAGCAGAAGACATTACTGTATCTATCCAGCAGACACATAACACAGCAGAAGACATTACTGTATCTATCCAGCAGACACTTAACAGTCAGCAGAAGACATTACTGTATCTATCCAGCAGACACATAACACAGCAGAAGACATTACTGTATCTATCCAGCAGACACTTAACAATCAGCAGAAGACATTACTGTATCTATCCAGCAGACACATAACACAGCAGAAGACATTACTGTATCTATCCAGCAGACACTTAACAGTCAGCAGAAGACATTACTGTATCTATCCAGCAGACACATAACACAGCAGAAGACATTACTGTATCTATCCAGCAGACACTTAACAGTCAGCAGAAGACATTACTGTATCTATCCAGCAGACACATAACACAGCAGAAGACATTACTGTATCCATCCAGCAGACACTTAACACAGCAGAAGACATTACTGTATCTATCCAGCAGACACATAACACAGCAGAAGACATTACTGTATCTATCCATCAGACACTTAACACAGCAGAAGACATTACTGTATCTATCCAGCAGACACATAACACAGCAGAAGACATTACTGTATCTATCCAGCAGACACATAACACAGCAGAAGACATTACTGTATCTATCCAGCAGACACTTAACAGTCAGCAGAAGACATTACTGTATCTATCCAGCAGACACATAACACAGCAGAAGACATTACTGTATCCATCCAGCAGACACTTAACACAGCAGAAGACATTACTGTATCTATCCAGCAGACACATAACAAAGAGGAAGACATTACTGTATCTATCCAGCAGACACATAACAAAGAGGAAGACAAACTAATGCATCTATCCAGCAGACACATAACAAAGCAGAAGACAACTGTATCTATCCAGCAGACACTTAACACAGCAGAAGACATTACTGTATCTATCCAGCAGACACATAACAAAGCAGAAGACAGACTAATGCATCTATCCAGCAGACACATAACACAGCAGAAGACATTACTGTATCTATCCAGCAGACACTTAACACAGCAGACGACATTACTGTATCTATCCAGCCGACACTTAACACAGCAGAAGACATTACTGTATCTATCCAGCAGACACATAACACAGCAGACGACATTACTGTATCTATCCATCAGACACTTAACACAGCAGAAGACATTACTGTATCTATCCAGCCGACACTTAACACAGCAGAAGACATTACTGTATCTATCCATCAGACACTTAACACAGCAGAAGACATTACTGTATCTATCCAGCCGACACTTAACACAGCAGAAGACATTACTGTATCTATCCAGCCGACACTTAACACAGCAGAAGACATTACTGTATCTATCCATCAGACACTTAACACAGCAGAAGACATTACTGTATCTATCCATCAGACACTTAACACAGCAGAAGACATTACTGTATCTATCCATCAGACACTTAACACAGCAGAAGACATTACTGTATCTATCCAGCAGACACATAACACAGCAGAAGACATTACTGTATCTATCCAGCAGACACTTAACACAGCAGAAGACATTACTGTATCTATCCATCAGACACATAACACAGCAGAAGACATTACTGTATCTATCCGGCAGACACATAACACAGCAGAAGACATTACTGTATCTATTCATCAGACACATAACAAAGTGGAAGCCATTAATGCACCTATCCAATGTGCACTTTTGTACATATTAGCAGAAACTGTCCTTAAAACCAAAATAACCTGAAAACTATCCAAGAATAGGTACAGCTTCTATATAAAAGTAGTGGACAATGTAATCAAACCCTGAAGATATCACAACCATTTTTGCAACTTTTAAATTTGCATTATGACAGGCAAGGATGTTAAAAGAGTATTGGTTTTCATTGCCTCAATCCATGA
This sequence comes from Cyrtodaria siliqua, assembly GCA_037043455.1. NCBI lineage: Eukaryota > Metazoa > Mollusca > Bivalvia > Adapedonta > Hiatellidae > Cyrtodaria > Cyrtodaria siliqua. The sequence continues at coordinate 84,502 of JAWPHD010008961.1, read as the reverse complement.
CACTTCATTTTATTAATACAAATTGGCCAATAAACTCACAAAATATTTACATTTTTTCCCCAAAACACTTAACAAAAAATACTCAAGGAATGTTTTACTATTTCATGCATCAGAAATGTTCGTTTTGACAAGCTGAATGATTGACATATCATATCTCCATAAAAATGACATCTGATAATCATAAACCAGACTTATAATCTTTCTGACCACTTATATTTTTCAAGATCAAATTACCATAGCAACACTTGTGTGTTTTTGCTTCAATAAATTCCATGTCATACAATATCCGATAAAACTTACATCCTGTGTGATCGACAGTTAAACACCTGTACACCAGGGAACCAATACTGACCCCCTGCGATGTGGGTTCTATCTCTCCAAGGCAAACATTGGAATATCCTTGTTTCTATAGCAATAAGAATGTATTATTTTCTCATAATCTGTCACGAATAATTTGTTCTTGCATGCATCTTGTCCATGATTGAAATTGATGCCATGGTGGTTGGTGGAAGAACTCGTAGGTTAATGGCAAATTAATGTCTTAGAAAATTGAGCCTTCCTGTTAAACAGAACACTTTCATATGAAAGTCATCACCGATGAAATTCCTACACAATTTACAGATTGAAGTTTCTGATATGAAACCCCAAAAGGAAGGGGATGAGGATTATTAATTTAAAATGGTGGTAATTTTTTGGGCTTAAGGTTTTCTCAAAACTCTACAATTAGAAAAGAAATCCTGTTCATAAGTTAATTTTCACATGTATATGTAGCCTTTGTTTCACTACATACAACTGCCATCTTTATATATTTTGACTTGTCTTCTAGATGCTTTAATAAAAGACTAAATTGGATTAAGCAAGTTTATAGAAACACTGTGTGATCCCTTGTACGTACAATAAAGTTTTTATTTAAAAAATGGTTGACCAAGTTTAGTAAAGACAGAATGAAAGTTCAAAACCTGTAACATGTGTTTTACTCTTAAATTTGTTGTTAATAATCAATTCCTTATTCAATTTTAGATATGCAGACTTTTTGAGCATGTAATCTAATTAAGTGCTGCATGTGGCACGAACAATGGTGGTCATCTCCAAGTAAATGATTACAATTCCCAATGAGAAAATGGCTTCTCCTTAATTACCAAGATGGGCTGCAATAATTCCACTATATCTGATGTTCAATCTCACTTATACATGGCCACTGTCACAATGGTCTTGCCATGTGATATATTACATATGATAATGTTCAGGATCTGGCAAATGCTCCCACAAATATTCAGATTTATTTAAACCAGTCGGGGTTCAAAAAAAATCATATTTTTTCCATTTTTGGTCAGATAATAAAGTTTAAATGATGTAGCGATGTGACTCAAATCTTCGACTGATTACATACAATTAAGAATTCTTACCTGACTCTTACCAAATATGATGCAGAATAATTGTACGATACCACATCCTCCCCCGCTTCTGACCTTCCCCTTTAAAAAGCCAAGGTTAATGTCTTTATGGGTCCAATTCAATTGTCAAGTTTTGCTAAGAATTATCGAAATGCATGTAGTCTGTGCACATGAGAGAAAAAACTTAACACAAAACCAGCCATGATTTTAACATTAAACATTCAAATTAATTTGTTGGTGGATTAAAGATGTTTCAGTAAGTTATATGGACATTTCGAATATGGGTAAACTCCTTTAATCATTCTAGATATAGTTTTCAAACTGGAAGATGTCTTTTGGTATACAAAATGATCCTTGCTTTTTGCACTATTGAAAAAAAAAGTGTCTGCGTAAATCATTCCATCAGCAATTTCAGATTTGTAAGTAAAACAGCGCTTTACTCAAATTGTTATCACAGCTGTTGCTTTTTTATTTAAAAAGTCTTTCAAATATTCAAGTATTTCAACTTGCCTCAGAATTTGATATTGGTGAGTAGAACAACTTTTATATTCCCTGATTCATTAAAATTGCTTTTTATGTTCTGAAACATTGACATTTTTTTTTTTTAAATAGTTTGCAATTAAAATAAGTCTGTATATTGTATTCAGTAAAGTCTTACATTTTAATTGACTGTAGTGAAAACACTTTGTTAACTCTTCTAAGGAATGTTTTTATCAAATCTAGCCCGACTTTCCTTATCGACTGTCCATTAGCGCATATTCGGAATTGCTTTTAATGCATTTTGATAAAACCACCTTTTTGCACCATTCACATATTTTACCATTCTATAAAAAATGCATTAATTTCATTCAAGGGTGATCATTAATCAATTTTCTAATCTCTTTTTGCAACTTTGTTCTACAAAAATGAGAGCAGTCTGGCTTTAAAGTTCAGATACCTTCATTGATAAGAAAATCAAAATGCTTTTCTGATGAATTTTGTAACTCTTATGAAAACGATGAAAAATGCATTAAAATATCTCCAGTTACATCTGCCTATTTTTGTGCATGGGGATCATTTATTTCCAATTATCCTCCTAACTTTAATTGGTGCTTTGATATTTGCCAATTCATATCCGATTCCACTGATGCATTCTTTGAATATTAACCACAGATTCTGTGAACTATAAGGTTCCACATATATTGGTGTACAGCTTGGCAAACCGGCTTTGGAGACCACCTCTATTAACAGACCACCTTCTTTAGAGACCACCTCTATTAACAGACCACCTTCTTTGGAGACCACCTCTATTAACAGACCACCTTCTTTAAGAGACCACCATTTCAGTTCCATTGAATTATTTTAAACTGGAATGCTCCTGTATTTAGAGACCATCCTGTGTTAAGAGACAGATGTTGCTCTTTCCTTTAGTGTTCTTGGTCTCTTTATACAGATTTTTGATAAGGAGGTTACCATGTTTAAATTGTCAAAAATTAAGAGCTCCTAAGAGCTAACTAATAGAAAGACATACATACTACACTGTCTGTCCAGTCAATTAAATTATTCCACAATATTCCCCATCCATCAAGACTTGTTATGATTATGGGGTCTGTGATTGCAAGACCAAATTCAAACAGGCATTTAAGACAGCCAGAATGTCACAAGGCGTTACAAGTAGCAAGTCTGCTCTAATATGGACTGACATTGATGTCATATGAATGCCATTTACTGTAATAAATGTTATGTTTAACATGTGGTACTTATTTAATGTCAGTAAATTAAATTAAAATATGACAGTGTGTGACATTATAAGTTTAACCTTGACATACTCCAGTATTGTCAATTAAAATATGATAGTGTGTGACATTATAAGTTTAACCTTGACATACTCCAGTATTGTCAATTAATATATGATAGTGTGTGACATTTAATATAAGTTTAACCTTGACATACTCCAGTATTGTCAATTAAAATATGATAGTGTGTGACATTACAAGTTTCACCTTGACATACTCCAGTATTGCCAATTAAAATATGATAGTATGTGACATTATAACTTTAACCTTGACAAACTCCAGTATTGCCAATTAATATATGACAGTGTGTGACATAAGTTTAGCTTGACATACTCAAGTATTGCCAATTAATATATGATAGTGTGTGACATTATAAGTTTCACCTTGACATACTCCAGTATTGCCAATTAAAATATGATAGTATGTGACATTATAACTTTAACCTTGACATACTCCAGTATTGCCAATTAATACATGACAGTGTATGACATTATAAGTTAAGCCTTGACAGACTCAAGTATTGCCAATTAATATATGACAGTGTGTGACATTATAAGTTTAGCCTTGACATACTCAAGTATTGCCAATTGAAATATGATAGTGTGTGACATTATAAGTTTCACCTTGACATACTCCAGTATTGCCAATTAAAATATGTTAGTGTGTGACATTATAATTTTAACCTTGACATACTCCAGTATTTCCAATTAATATATGATAGTGTGTGACATTATAAGTTTTAAACCTTGAAATACTCCAGTATTGCCAGTACCTTTGTGTGACATTTAAAAATATTCAGGCAAATGATAAACTAAATACAGTTTTATCTCTAATTGTCACCCCCTCTGTAATAGCCTACATCCACTCTATTTAAAAAATAAACACTTGTAATACACCTAAACACTGCTGGTTTCGGTCCAAAAACAAACATCCCCCTCTTGGAAAACGAAGATCCCAAGGGTATGGCAAATTTAATTCAATAGTTTTTAACAGTTCAACATGTTATAGGTTATTTAGAGTTGCCTCAGAGAGATGGGAAGACTACACAGGAATCTGGGAACCTGTTCTACTTTTACTAGATTCCTTAATTTGATTCTTTTAAATGTTCGGAGGAATGATTCCGATACATGTGATGGCCCTGTTTACATCCACACCAACATGTGATGGCCCTGTTTACATCCACACCTACATGTGATGGCCCCGTTTATGTCCACACTTACATCCTACATGTGATGGCCCCGTTTATGTCCACACCTACATATGATGGCCCCGTTTATGTCCACACCTACATGTGATGGCCCCGTTTATGTCCTCACCTACATGTGATGGCCCTGTTAAAGTCCACACCTACATGTGATAGCCCCATTTATGTCCACAGCTACATGTGATGGCCCTGTTTATGTCCACAGCTACATATGTTGACCCTGTTTATGTCCACACCTACATGTGATGGCCACGTTTACATCCACAACTAATGGCTGAAGCTAAGGCCAAGTGTTTTAATTGCCCAAGAATAAATACACTGATGGAACTCAGTGGCATGGGTGAGGCTTGAACATGGGTGACCTCCAGTACAGTCAACTAATACTACTCTAATAACACACATCTAACACATTACAGGACCATCCTTCCTCTTAATTAATACTGAACCCATTACATGGTCATCCTTCTCCAGAATATCTCTAATTACCTGTATTAAACCTGAACCCATTACATGGCCATCCTCCCTCCAGAATATCTCTTATTACCTGTATTAAACCTGAACACATTACATGGCATCCTCCCTCCAGAATATCTCTTATTACCTGTATTAAACCTGAACACATTACATGGCCATCCTCCCTCCAGAATATCTCTTATTACCTGTATTAAACCTGAACACATTACATGGCCATCCTCCCTTCATAATATCTCTAATTACCTGTATTAAACCTGAACACATTACATGGCCATCCTCCCTCCAGAATATCTCTAATTACCTGTATTAAACCTGAACACATTACATGGCCATCCTCCCTCCAGAATATCTCTAATTACCTGTATTAAACCTGAACACATTACATGGCCATCCTCCCTCCAGAATATCTCTTATTACCTGTATTAAACCTGAACACATTACATGGCCATCCTCCCTCCAGAATATCTCTAATTACCTGTATTAAACCTGAACACATTACATGGCCATCCTCCCTATAGAATATCTCTAATTACCTGTATTAAACCTGAACACATTACATGGCCATCCTAAACTCTAGAACATCCCTAATTACCTATATTCAATACATGGCATACATCCTTCGCATACATTCTTCCTCCAGAATATCCCTAACCTGAATACATTACATTACATTATGTGGTCCCGCTCTAATTCGATTAAGCTACGGGTAAACTTATATTAACAATATTTTGTACGGATATTTCGACAATAAAACATGTTTAAAAACATTTTTTACTGAAAAGATGCGATAACCTGTTTAAAATTATTGAATTAAAAGTTTTAATTTTACAATATGCAAACTTTTTTAGCCGAAATTTAGTTTTTTTCATATCCCAGCCAACCCCGTTGCTACTTGAAGAAGGGGTTGGATGGGGTATGAAAGTTAATACTCGGAATGTCTTAATACTGAACCCATTACATAGCCATCCTCCCTCCAGAATATCCCTAATAACCTATATTAACCCTGAACCCATTACATGGTCATCCTCCCTCCAGAATATTCCTGATTACCCAAATTAAACCTTAACACATTACATGGCCATCCTCCCTCCAGAATATCGCTAATTACCCAAATTAACCCTGAACACATTACATGGTCATCCTCCCTCCAGAATATCCCTAATTACCCGAATTAACCCTGAACACATTACATGGCCATCCTCCCTCCAGAATATCCCTAATTAAACCTGGAACACATTACATGGTCATCCTCCCTCCAGAATATGCATAATTACCTGTCTAAGCCATAAATCATGAAGCACACATAATGCCTAGTCTAGCCATCGGATTTGGGATTTGTATCGAGACAAACAATGGAAGCTAATGCAACTCAGTTATCATTAATAATACATTAATCATTAATGTGGTCAGGTATAGCATCAAAGTCAACACCAACAATAACGCATAAGCTTGGACTTTGATGATATCTGGTAATTGTGTAGATACATCAGATATCTCTGTAGTTATGCCATCAACCTGTCCATAATGTGTGATTTTGTCATCTAAGAAATGTTCTAAACTGTGTCAGCTCCTTGACGTTTAGCTAAGAGATAAGAATGGTAAGTTTAGGACAAGTCATAGTGGCTGTCAAAGGACGTCGTATAAGCGTTTATTTATCCTCAATGTATTGCACTAAGCATTTTAGCGAGCAGACCTAGGTTTTAAGTCTCATCCAAAGGACTGGTAAGGTAGGAAATACTTTTGAAATATTTCGATAATTAACCCAAATTCGGTTACTAAGCCGCAATGCTAACCATTACACCACGGCGCTACCTTATGTCAAAGGACAAATCACTGCACAGACTGGTTTCGTTGTCAAAGGATTAATCATTGCACAGACTGGTTTCAGAATTTTAGTAATCGTCAATGTGTATATATTGCACAGGGCATCATTGAGAGCTGGAATCAAAATTCTTTCTTGGCTGAGATGGAATGATCGGTCCCTGGATTACTAGGCTGAGATGGAATGATCGGTACCTGGATTACTAGGCTGTGATGGAATGCTCGGTCCCTGGATTACAAGGCCGAAGTGCCATGGCACTACCTCCACCAATCATTGCACAGACTGTTTTCTGAATTTCAGTGATTGTTTAAAAAAGATCAATCATTGCACCGACTGGTTTCAGAACTTAACTGAGCAGATTTATTTAGCAGAACACTACAAAAATTACCATTTTCTCCTTTTGCCTGTGCAATGTGTAATTATTTCTCCCATGGACTTGTCTGTGCAACATATGATTATTTCCTCCATCAAGAATTAGTAAAAACAACCATGCTCAGATTTCGGACATGACAAGTAGAGGTATTCAGCTACTGCAGACTCTCATCTCTTTGTGGCAAGTGTTCCCTTCATCTCTCATGATTTTGAAGTAAATCAAATTTGGCAGTGTATGAGAAATCCATACAATGTAAACAAGCCAGGACATGCTTTGAAAGGTTCAGACATGGTCAGACATGTGGTCAGGCTGACCAGTAGCTGTAGTTTTGGTGTCGGAAGCCACCTGTCACATAAAGGAGGGAAAATGGAGCAAGCCATTGTGTCTCAGATTCAGGTGCATAATGGGAGCAATCCTTTGTAAGATTCAGATGCATAACTAAGTGTGGGGAGAAATAAATTATCATAAAAATAGACCATAAACCAACTGAACTGACCAAATGAATTAAAGGTTGCAAAAATAGAATTTACAGACTCCACTTCTGAATCAGTCACACCTGATGGGTGATATACTAATACATTTTCGGTTTTCACACCAATATATTAATAATCATATAATTTCTCTTCAAGTTTAGTAATAGGAAGATGGTTTATGAGATAGGAAGCATTTCTGCTCTTGATTTATTGATGTTTGATATCATTTAGAGCTCTGATTGTTCACTGTGATAACTGTCAGGGTCCTGTATCTCTGATGAATTACAAAATAATAACCGAAGATCCAATAAACTACCACCAATGTGATTACTGGTGAAACATCAAACTAAATTGATGAAATCTGGCCGATGGGGGTTATGATACCATTTATAAACAATTATCAGGAAAATCGTACAAGCTGATGGCAGAATGTCATAGAATTTCCTGCTGGTTACTTGATATCAGGCATTTAATGGGTAATTTGAATGATGCAATGCATGTGCAAATAAGTTAACAAAGAAGCTATAAATGAAAGGAGAAATAATAATTTCAAGAAATTCCTGAATGTTGCAGAAAATACAATTTTAAAGAAATTGCAGATATTTAAATGCAATTATCCTTCTTTTGCCGAATACTTTTACAAACATAATCACATCATTTTTACCCCTTATTTTTTTTTGAGACTGACTGATAAAACTGACGTGTTATTGTCGCATGCAGAACGTAAAACACTGAAAAAAATTATGACCATTATAAATTAACCACTGGTGCATGCAGTAACAATCTCTGATGAAAAATCTTAGCTTTTATGCAAAAGCAATAAAAATCATAGCTTTTATGCAAAAGCAATAAAAATCATGGCTATCAAATTCTAGAAATAACTGCATTTTTTTGCTAAATGCAAAGAATTCATAAAACCATATTTTTTTAATTAATAGCTGCTATATTTCATTTAAAATGCGTTATTTGTGCATTTGGCCCAGCGTCTTGTTTGGCACTCGATCAACTAAATGTGCATATGCAACATCTGATCTGACAGTGAGAGAGATAGTTTGAAATAAATTCAAATCTACAGATAAGATTGGTGTGTGCAGATGTTAAAAGTCAGGCAAGAGTTGTGATTATGAAATTTATCTGCAATCATGTAACAAAATATCTTGTCTATGTTCCATTATACAAAGGTACAGTTATGCCACAGTTCTTGCCAAAACCTAGGAAGCAGCAAAACATGACATCTATCAGACTGATGAAAGAAATTGGAATACTTGGGTAAAAGCTAGGACACTGATGAGAATGAATTGGAATACGAATCGAAATACGTTCTTCACGTGTATAAAATGACAACTCTGTTTTTTGCATTGTACGTGAAGGAAGCACTGCTATGGTAGTATTTACTCAAATGAATAACATTGTGGGAGGTAGTCATTAAATTTGAAAATATTTTCCTTGGGTTTTCTATTTTTTGTCTGTGCCTTTAAAACCACAACTACACTCATATGTACCCTCAACACCACAACTATATGTATCAGCAACACCAACACTAAATTAAGTCAGCAGTACCATCAACACCAACAGTACAGTCATCTGTACCATCAACACCACAACTACAGTCATCTGTACCATCAACACCACAACTATAGTCATCTCCATCAACACCACAACTACAGTCATCTGTACCATCAACAACTACAGTCATCTGTACCATCAGCACCACAACTACAGTCATCTGTACCATCAACACCACAACTACAGTCATCTGTACCATCAACACCACAACTACAGTCATCTGTACCATCAACACCACAACTACAGTCATCTGTACCATCAACACCACAATTACAGTCATCTGTACCATCAACACCACAACTACAGTCATCTGTACCATCAACACCACAACTACAGTCATCTGTACCATCAACACCACAACTACAGTCATCTGTACCATCAACACCACAACTACAGTCATCTTACCATCAATACTACAACTACAGTCATCTGTACCATCAACACCACAACTACAGTAATATATACCATCAATACTACAAGTAGTAAATATATGTACCGTCAAGATTTGTTTGTATAATAAAAAATAATCTGAAGGCTTATTAATATAATTATGCATGTCATAGTTCATTGGTGTGCAGTTGTAACTAGCAAAATAGGAAGATAGCCTCGATGTCTGGGGGTCCTAACATAATTTTTTTAGTTAGGTATTATCTATCCAAACCTATGTTAACCAGCGCAAATGCCAATTAGTTTAATCAAATGAATGGATTTGTTCTGTAATAATGATAGCAACAGAAGTCTTGTTTTTATAAAGTTTCTTACATTTTTTTCTTGTCCACATTGATCACACAAGAGCATTAAGGGCTATGTGGTCGAAACTTTAATTTTGCATTCTTGATCCTTTTTACCTCAATTTTTCACCTTTAAACTTGAACTGTAAGGTGGGAAAAATCAATGTCCAATCAAAATGGTTCTACAGTGACCATTATTAAGGTGTATACAATGTGTTCAAAGGTGATTCTATGTTGCTATCATAATGCCTTTAAGAAGTCTTATATTTCTAGTATTTATGACTCAAGACATCTTTGGCACTAATGGAACCTCCTTAGAGCCAACACAGCAAATGAAGCCCACACCGCATTGCGTGATATTGCAATCTTGCATCACAATTAGCCAGTCTCTGTAATTGGTCTGGTTTCTGTTATATAGTTGTCATAAACTTGTATTAAAAGGGTCCACCTAAATCCTGGAACTTACACATTAAAGTCTTGGAAGCATTAATGCTCCAGGAAACCTTGCCCTTGGCTGGCTTTGAGTGCCAGATAGACTTAACGCAAACTGACCTGGTCTTGAGATAGGTCAACAGAGCATTGTACAATAGTATTACTTTATATAACTGCGAGTGCCAGATAGACTTAACCTAAACTGACCTGGTCTTGAGATAGGTCAATATAGCAGCGTACATACAGTATTAGTTGATATAAGTAACAAATGGTTCATGCCAAGATAATAATAATGTAAGATGATGACAGAATGGAGTCGGATTGACTGTAATCAACCCTCCAATCATAGATCTGGGCAGAGTCACTATTGCATTATGGTCCACTTTCAGTTAAAGAAAAGCCGCAGTTATATACTTCCAGTATTTAGGTCATCCATCATGATTTTATACTTACATGTATACTTTTAAAGGGACACAGGCAATCTTGATTTCTTTAAAACTTGTAGGTGGCATCCCCTATAAATCATTGCATCCCCTATACATCATGGCATCCCCTATAAATCATTCTATATAAGTTGCATATTTGCAAAATCATTATTACCTATCATGGTTTGAATAGTTTCAAGAAAACAATTATTTTTTTTTAATATATATATTGCGCCAATTATACATTTAAACCTATGGTAGATTTAAATGAATAAAAATGTAAAACTCAAAACTGTATTATTTTTTATTTAAAGAAACTAATCCGCCAAATACGGCAACAAAAGCGTTTATCAAAACTCTATCCAGGTATTCAGGTTGTATAATAATGTACATGTACCGACTGAAAGTATAGGCTTATTCACGGGTTCTTAAAATATCCATGATTCCATATGCGTCAAATGAATTATTATTTTTTTGACGCTCCAGTTTTGGGGTTTGGCCTGGCTGGTTAAAGCCATTTATATTGCGTCTATAGAGTTTGAATTCTCAAAATATTTAAGTTATATATATACCTCGTCATCAGTAGGTTTAGAAATGGTGTACATATTTTGTAAATTTACCTGCTGATGGTGAGATAGGCGCTTTAATCACAGGCAAGTATGTTTAAATTCAAAATTCAAAATTTAAATTCAAAATGACACTGGACGCTGAATTAATAAATCGAGGTGTAAATTTTAAGTACAGAATAGAGGCTATAAAGAGAAATCTTCACCATTAAGAAACCGAAAGGGAGGGAGCATAGCGACCGACCGCGGTTTCTTAGTGGTGAAGATTTCTCTTCATAGACTCTATCCGGCTTAGTGTTTACGATAGGTTTTATCGATAGTCTCTATATAGGTCACACTCTAAACCACGAAGAGCGCAGGTGGTAAAATCTTCATGAATAAATGGTGCAAGTATTTGAAATTCTGAGCCATCTGATTGGTTTAAAAAGTAGAGTAAACACTAATGCTTAATTAACTTCAAGATTGCCGTGTGTCCCTTTAAGTAATTATATTTTGCTCAGCACTATAAATCATGCCTAAAGAGGAACATGAGCTTCATTACATATAAAGAACACGAAGAGTTGTTGATGTAATTATGACAGAAAATCATTTAAAATAAAACTTGCAAAAAGCAGGGCAATATCATATACTAGGATGAATAAGTAAACATATCCCTGAGAAAAAATAATGGAAAAGTGGCAGAAACTCAATATATTGTTAATCCAATAAAAAGAAGTTATTAGAGTTTGATTTCACGTCGAAACTGCCAATATTACTTAATGGGATATGCGGTTACCGAATATTGAACAAACAACACCCCACAGACTCCCTGTCTTTAGCGAAGAATTTTCCGTGTCTGTTTCCGAAAAAACACATTACGAGACTGTGTCATTATTTATGACTATTGACATTGGTGTCAAATAAATTGCGCAGACAATCGTTAAAGGACATTTTGCTGAATTAGAAAAGCGGCAATAATAGAACGATTCACGGTTCTATTCAGCCCAGAGTTTGATAGCAATAATGCACAATGCTATGTGAGCACTTGAGAGTGCCACATTGTATTATGGGTATTATGATGCATTATGAGACAAAGACGGCATTATGGGTATGACAGATGATTCTGTTCACAGAAGGAGATGTAGTCGTTCACAATGGACCCGTGACCACCCACTGATCATCAAGAAACAGAAGATCAACAATTGGTTTGATATACCTATTTCATAGTCATTACTTACTTCAAATTTACATGTATAAACAGTTACGCCATTCTGTCACATCATACTTTCTCATTAAGGGGCTGGCTTGACCCAGTGGATTATGAGCATGGTGGAATAAAAACTGGAGGACGGGGGTCAAAGCCTCACTGGCGCCACGGAGTTTATCCTCCGTAAGTATGTTAAAGAAACATAGGCATCTATTCATTAGTAAGAGTAGGGCAGGTTCCCCGCTACCTATGTATACTTCCCCTCTCTCTGGGGCAGCTCCAGATAAACTGAATTTGGTTTAATAACATTCAGACAACTACAATATACATAATTGCACAACATCCATGATGACCGTTTAGACATGAGAACAGAAAATGAAATTGTTCTTGAATAATTTTAATTGCTGACAAACACTGAAACTGGAACTTTTACGCATCAGTTCCGCGATAGCTGATATATTTTTTTTAACTGCTCTTCATTGCATAATAGGTTATTTTGAGCCCCCCAGAGAGAAGGGCAAGCATTTCCGTGGCCTAGGAACATTGCATTGTAAACTTTCTCACCTCTCATCGCTGTGGGTTCGAATCCCACATTTAGCTCAACTTGTCAAGTGAGGAAGTGTCGATTCTTACGTATGGCGGGAGATGTACAGTAAAGGCTCTACCCAGGAAAAGTGGGTGGTCTGCATCCACCACAAAAAGTCGACCATCAGATATAATCTTACATGTGTTGAAAATCATGTAAAACACCATACAAACAAATAAAACCCAGAGAGCAGGAACGGATATATAGAAATCCAGAAACCCTACGTGCCCCAGTACTCTATAGCTTACTTCTGAATAGACTCCTATGGCTTTTTAACATACTTGGAGAACAGACAATCTCGGGAGGCTCTAAGAGAAATGTCTTACCTCAGGACATGTGCTCACCAAAGAAACTGTGGCACTGGTCAGACTCGAACTTATGATTTTCAGATTCAGAGTCTACCATGCTACCCACTGTGACCCCAAGTTCTGCAAGAACCCAATCACATTAAACATTGATCACATCCCTAAAGCTGACTGACCCTTTTCCTTCACTATGGCCCCTTATGTACCCATCCTACCATGTTTGTAGAATTTCTTTTAGTCTCGGGCAGCTGTATGCAAAGTTCAGTCCATTGTTATGCAGAAGAGGTAGAGAAATCATAACAATGAGGCTGACAGAATAATTGAAGATTGTCTCTCATGAGAAATATGTTATGCAAATATGGACAACTTTTACCTGAATAAATGAGCTGATTTCTAATGCTAAACAATTGTTGAACCCATTAATCAGATATTCAATATACTAGATGGGTAAAATGCCATTAAGTTTTCAAAACATTAAATTGAGAATTATTTTGCAGAAAACAAAGTGAGAAGTCATTAATGGTTTAGAAATAACTATGTAAACATTTTATTTTAAAAGCATCATCAGCAATTCTATCCTTGCAGATTTTCAGGCAAGTATAGGAAATAATACATATATTTACCAAATGATACAGTTACCGCCATTTTAACTCCCGCAGATTGACTATCAGCCCTACATGGTGGGATAAAACAAAATATCTTTAAAAATACATTCAGAAGCCTTTAAAATAAATTAAGTCTGACAATACAGTTTGGGGTCATCACCAAGGGTCTGAACCCTCCCAGACTTCAAAAGATGAACAAGGATTACAAAGGCATATTATGTTAGAGCTTGTTTGATATGGTCAATTAACTACTGACGTGATGATGATAACTCTGGGGGAAATTTATTTGCCCACGTCTTTCAATAGATTTTTTAAATTTTACTGAAATCATGCATCAGTTGTTAAATCATGTCATAATTTAATGTAGATGAAAGTTGATAAAAGTGTAACCTGTTCATCACAAGTTGCTGCTGGAAGGTGTAACAAATGTTTATTACAAAACTTTGAGCCAAATGTATTTACAATTGCTGAAGGCAACTACAAGGTGATTAATCATTCTTATAGTTTGGCATCAGATAACATGAAAATGTGTCAGGATGACCGCTATTAATTATCTTTATTGAAACCAACCAATGTCCAGTGGTCCTAAAATATGTCATGTGGTTTTTCGAATTTATTTACATTAAGTGCATTTACTAAATGTCAGTGTTTGTGCGTATATTCAATATAGACACTTATCAAGAGGACACACAGCAATCTTGAAAGGTTATTATGCATTAAAAGTATAACTTCCGTACATTAATTATTCTTGCATACCGGACAAGGATATCCGTCATTTTACCGGGGCTAGATATTTCCATCTCACCCTAGGGTCGAGATAAAATTCACGCACACCAACATCCGGTATGCAGGAAAACATGCAAAACGTTAGTAGCTGGTGGCGTCAACGCACAACATGTCTCTGATATGCAAGAAAAAGAATCTATCATGGGTATTCGGTTCAGATAGGGAATTCCAACCCTCGTTGTAAGTGTTTTAATCGGAACCGAGGCTCTAAAAACACTTATACCTCGGGTTGGAATTCCCTATCTTCACCGGATACCCATGAAAGATTCTTAAAATCCAGTCCTTATAATCCAGGGATTTTTCACAAAGTCTGAGTTACTAACAGTGTTCCAACAAAGTTTGAGTTACTAACAGTGTTCCAACAAAGTTTGAGTTACTAACAGTGTTCCAACATAGTTTGAGTTACTAACAGACAGTAATCCAAGAAACTTTCATAAAGAAATCCAAATAAAAGTTTAGGAGAAGACGCAATCATGTTTCTAATATTACAAGTCTTTTTGAACTAGACAAACATTTATGTTTTGGTTTGTTTTTAGCAATGGTGGCCATCTTGGATTTCACAGTATGTTGCATATCAGCTAGGACCTAAAACAATATTTATATAAGGCAAATTCCTGATAAGTTTCATGAAATTCAACCTAGTCTTTTAAAAGTATGTGTATAGCGATTAAAGTGACAAAAATAACAGACAAACTGATCGATGAATGTCAAGGTCGCTCACATCTCACAATAAAAGCCAACAGAAAGACAGATGGATGAAGGTCGCTCACATCTCACAATAAAAGCCAACAGAAAGACAGATGGATGAAGGTCGCTTATCATCATTTTACTTCTGCTGATCTCGATCAAATTTAAAGAGAAAACTCAGTTCTTAAAACATCTAGATTTTAGATAAAGTTTTTCTTTGCAATAAATCATCGGAGGCACATCCCCATATGTGATAGCAATTAAAACAGACATGTGTGTGACATATTTTGATTTTTATCAGTAAAAAAATCAAATCCATGAAAGCAAGATGTTGCTGATAGAAATTAATGTTCATACTCTTTGATAAAACTATTTTAGACTTCATTTTTAACATTGTTATCAGGTTTAACTTAATAAAGCAAATTGACACAGGTGGTAGTAAAGTTCATGCCTGGGTTTATTGAATAAAAACAATGTTGAGTTTGAATGTTTCAAAAGCATTAATTGTTGCTGATAAATTTGCATGATCAAATCAAAATAACTGTAGCATTTCTCCCCTTCCCGGCTCAGGCCAGAGTTTTTTTTTTTTTAGATATACGGGAGAGCCTACCCTAAATTTTGCAAAACTGAAATAAAAATAAAAAGTCAAAATCGTGAATTTTATTTTATTTTGTCCCCCTATTCAATCTTCTATTTCTTTAAAAAAAAAATTGTGTCTAGCCTAAAACTTAATTTTCACAATAGCTTACGATCGCACACTAATTTGGATTATGATGGTATTTACTTTGTAAGGTCAGAAATCAAAGTATTAATTATGTAAACTTTTCCATTTTAAACATTTCCATTTTATATTTGGCCAAGGGATTTGAAATTTAGAATATTTAATAATCCTTGTCCATGGGCATGCAGAAATTTAATTGTACTAGTCTGATTTATGCATACTTATAAACAATAGCATATTTAGCCTCACTGCACTATCACAACAGTTACATGTATAAGAAACAAACCAAGCCAAAGTTGTCCACTGGGAAATTAAACTGAAGAAATTTACAAACAAAATAAATTGGGATAGAAAGAAGCAATTATGATATCCCACGAAGCAGAAAATTTCACTTGCTCGCTCCGTTCCAAAAGAAAGGTGACCAAGCCTGAGTCACAGCGTATCCTGCCTTATTGCTCCATATTTTGTTCAAAGTCTTGAAGACCAAGGCAGGCAACTTGTCACAAGGTTGATTATGTTGTACAATAAAACCACCTCCAAAGGAAACACCTGCTGATCATAGGCAATAAAAAAACACTTAATGACTAAATATCGACATACATACTAAACGATGGCAATAAAATGGTGAGCATTTGCTCCTGTTGATACTAAAAACATGTTTAAAATTCAAATTTGAGCAGGACATTTTCAACCTTCCTCTATAGGGTTTCAATAAAATATATATGCTCTGAGTTTTCATTAAAATCTTGCTTCTAGGGTTGTTACAATTTAATTCATGGAAATGTAAAATTAGATTACCGAACTTACAGGATTTAAATGTATTACTAATTAGTTACAGGAAATATCATTTTCTCTTATGGAATACAAGATAAACATGTCCATGATTACTTGTGGGTATTTCCTGGTTTCACTTTTATCAGCAAGGGAAAAGGTCCAGGACCCTTGATATCACACCTGCAACTATAACGGGAGAGTGACGTACATGGCCAAGTGGTTTCAGAGTGTCTGACTTGAAATGACTTGCCACTCACCATTGTGGGTTTGAGCCCACATGGGACCAGGAACTTTATGTGATGAAGCTATCCAGCTGGGTCTCAAAACGTCGGTGGTTCTACCCAGGTGCCCGTCCGTGCACAAAAATTGCCTGAAGGCGCACCTGGGGACTTCTTCCACCAGTGGAAGCTGGAAAGTTGCCATATGACCTTAGCTGTTGGTGCGACTATAAAATCCAATTCAATTCAATTCAATTATCTACATGTACCTGATAGAAACATGTACCTTTTATAAATGTTTTTGGTGGTAAAGGTAAACCAGTCTGAAAATTTAAGGACTCTCTCTTGTTCGTCAAACAAGGTCTACACCCTGCAAGTAAACAAGGACTATGTCAAACAAGGTCTACACCCTGTAAGTACAAAACAAGAACTACATCAAACAAGGACTCCTCCCTGCAAGTACAACCAAGGACTATGTCAAACAAGGTCTACACCCTGCAAATACAAACAAGGACTACGTAAAACAAGGTCTCCACCCTGCAAGTACAAACAAGGACTACATCAAAGAAGGACTCCACCCTGCAAGTACAATCAAGGACTACGTCAAACAAAGGTCTACACCCTGCAAGTACAATCAAGGACTATGTCAAGCAAGTTCACACCCTGCAAGTACAAACAAGGACTATGTCAAACAAGGACTCCACCCTGCAAGTACAAACAAGAACTACATCAAACAAGGACTACACCCTGCAAGTACAAACAAGGACTATGTCAAACAAGGACTCCACCCTGCAAGTACAAACAAGAACTACATCAAACAAGGACTACACCCTGCAAGTACAAACAAGGACTACATCAAACAAGGACTACACTCTGCAAGTACAAACAATGACTACATCAAACAAGGACTACACCCTGCAAGTACAAACAAGGACTACGTCAAACAAGGACTCCACCCTGCAAGTACAAACAAGGACTAAATCAAACAAGGACTACACTCTGCAAGTACAAACAAGGACTACATCAAACAAGGACTACACCCTGCAAGTACAAACAAGGACTACCCCCTGCAAGTACAAACAAGGACTACGTCAAACAAGGACTCCACCCTGCAAGTACAAACAAGGACTACTACACCCTGCAAGTACAAACAAGGACTACACCCTGCAAGTACAAAATATCTACCACCTTCTCAATCCATCACATGCTCCTTAAATGCACCAATAATCAAATCAAGCAAATTGTTGCCAAATTACCCATTTTGCCAAATGAACAAGCAAGCATGCAAACATTAGCATAACATTACAAGTTTCACATGAAATGGTGTGTAAAGTTGATTATCACTTGTTAGAACATGTGTTCAGCTATTTGGATAAGGACTACACCTGAGTGCAAACAGAATGTGCCAAATGGTGATTTGTAACCCATACAGGTGAGCAACAGGGAAACCGTTTCTTTGCGGAAAAAATTAACAATAAAGCATCACCATAAACCAGGTGGTTTCTGAATCTCCAGTTTAAGAATAACAAATTTAATTCTCTCTGATTTTAAAATCGATTTTAAAACATCTTTTTTCAATATCCAAAATTGAAAGAACGCCGCCGTCAAAATCTGGAATTTTAATACAAGAGTAGAAACTTGAGTAGTTTTGAGCATCGTAGTGAGACAGTTCCATTGTCACTTTGTCTGCTACAGTCATTTCAAGCCAATGTTGTTCCAAGCTCCATGCGTGTCTGGTAACAGGTCTGGCAGAAAAACAATACTGGAATTCTTAAGCATCATGCTCACCAAACTCTTGCTGTCTAACTTCTTTTAATGTAATAACATGTATTTACGGAAGCCTCCTGTCAAGTGCCCATACATACAAAAAACAAATGGTTTTGTTTGTTTGGTGTTGAACATTTTTCGGCAAAATTGAGGCTATGTACGACAGTCGATTTTTAGTGGTGGGTGCAGACCACCAACTAATTCCTGGGTAGATCCAGTACTGTATACCTCCCACCATCCGTATGAATCAAAGCTTTCTCACTTACAAGGTGAGCTCCCAGTGGGATTTGAACCCGCAGCGGCAATGTAGGACCTTTTATCTGCTTCGAAGTAGGTTACACTCATGCAAGTCTTATCAGCAAATGATTTTATATGTAGTTCATTCAATTTTATATGCAGTGCTTTCAACATTACAATGAAGTTTTCTTTTTAATTAAGAATTAAGAATCGTTTCACAACGAATTTGGCCGACATATACCTTCTGAACAGTTTCGCAACATGACTTTTAGTGTTGACAATGACTGTTTTCAACATCCTTTAAAACTTGGGGCATATTGCGTTTCTATAGTTACAGGTTTCTATCATGCTTTAAGTCAAAGTTTGTTTTTACAGTAAACATGGTTGACTTTGATGTGACTGGTCCACCGCCTATTTTCAGCTGTCTTCTTATCTAAATCTGACATATAACAAGGCTATTATACCATCTATCAGTCTAGGACAGGTTAAGCAGTTTTGCAATCTTGCCCGAAAATTTGTCATGTCTTGCATTTACTCCCAAAGAACAGACATTTTGCTCCAGAATTCAAAATGCAACCAGAGGTGTATGTTTAAGCTATCTGCTGCAAAATATTATTCTGTCTGGTGCAAAATTACTAATTCAATATCATTGCACAATAATGCAAAACTCTTGTTAAGCATCCCAATGACATATAGTAAACAATAAACAGTGCTGCTGTTACATGACATGTCTGATTGGACATTTGGACGCTTTTCCTGTTTCAATTAAAAACCCATTTCATAAAGTGCAGCACTAACTCACAATAATGATCATTTAATTAGTTTAAAATTTTTAATTCTTTTTTTTTCAAAAGATGTCACTGCAAGTTATAAGCCCATTCAATATGCCATACTTTTAAGGCTTCAACAAATTGATATTATATAGTATTCATTCGTTCTCCCCGGAAATCTCTCTCAAATATCACTTAATGGGATTCTCTGTTGTTGTTTTTTATAATTCTCACTCCCAAATTATGAAAATGACTGAAAAAAAACCGTCTACCAATATCCATGTGTGAGTCTGAAACTAGATGTTCAGCCTGTGAATTAACTAATAATTATTACTCCCATTTGTATATTATCGCAGCTTGAAAAAGTGAAATCTGCAATTTTCTGTTCGTTATCCAAGCGTAATTGGCGTGGCCTAAAATAGATATTTAAAATGGGCAAGAAGACAGTTAAGATTGAAATTAAGAGATCATAACATCATAATGTCATTATTTCAGCCAATCCACTCATGACATCTTTGGCCATAATGTCCCCTATATGTAGTGTCTCCGTGGCCGAGATGGCTTGAAACCTGACACCTCTCGTGCTACTGCATCGGGATTGACTTGTAATTGAGAAAAATTCTTATGGATGACAGGAGGTATGAAGTACTGGTTCTAACCAGAAAGAGTGGGTGGTCTGCCTCCACCTTGAAACAAAATTGACCATCATATATATATATCCTAAAAAAACATGCTGAAAATGACATAAAACCCCATTCAACCAACAATCCCTAATACACTGAACAAAATTGCTACGTATCAACTTTTGTATCTTAACTAACTTTCTTATTTTAAATATATTTTAGAAAAGATATATGGTAAGTATTTTGTTTTGACCCATAGTTGGTAAAAAAATTATTTTTTGATTAAATTGTTACATCTTTTGAGAGTTACCCTCCCTTTATATGAAAACATGAAATGTGCTGATAAAACAAATAAAATGAGTCAAAGATCTCTTAAAGATATAAAATTCTTAAAATTGGTATGAAATAATAGAAAAAAACATAAAAAATTGACCCCTTTATCGCAGATTCTCCGTCTATAAAAAAATGAAATATGGATAATCTTAAATTACCTCCCTTTAAATTGAATATTGTTTGAAATTCAAGTAACTGTAATTCAGCGTTAACATTAAATATTTCGAAAATTTCTTTTGCAAGCGCATTTGTAGTGGTAATGCTAGTAAACATAATGTCAAAATAATTTTAACTGGCATATTTTAGAATTAGGAACATCGAAAGCTTCACTAATTCCAAGTACTTAATAAAATCCTTTATACCCAGTTGTATAAGTGTTATAACTTATTTCTAAGAAAACACATTGACTTAAAACTTTTAAAATATCTTCATGCAATTAGAGTAGACGATTTACACTAATTATTTTGCAGTTTAACCGTATCTCTAATCACAAAATACACAAAACAATGAGAATATTATTGACATATTCTTAGGTTGATACTTAGCAATTTGGTTTAGTATATGTATAATGACAATTGTGAACATTATCTCCACTAATGGCAACTGTGAACATTCTCAGTTACGGCAAATTTTACCAACATCTTAGTTATGACAACTCCAGAAAAAAAAAAGCATACCCAACATTACCCATGATCCCCTATGTACAATGGAATCTTTGATCATTATCCCCATGTATGGCTACTTTGCCCAAGATACCTTTGCCCATTATCCTCATGTTTTGACCATAATCACCACTTATGGCAACTAAATGGACCATTGTTCACACCTATGGTAACACCTTGATGATTATCCTAACTTCTGTTAACTTTGAAAAACATCCCTGCTTATGGCAACATTGATGAGTAGTAGAATATTATTTTGAGTTTTCTTGCTGCTTTTTTTTTTAAAGCTTTATACATACCTTATCTAGCACTGGATAATTTTGCCATTGGAGTGATCATGATACATCATATTTATACGATACTTCATATTTTTACGAGCAAGTAATAAGAGACACACAGAGTTGTAAGTACATATTTATTCAGATAGCCTCCCTCCCTGGTCAGTTTCCCTTTGAACAAGCGAAGCAATTTTCCAAGCCCCAGGACTCCCATCATATTTCGGTTCCATTACTCTGTTTGTGTACAATGAATAATGGCTCATTGTCAAGTTGAGTCTGTGCGGCACTCGGGACATGCTGTGGAGGCTCTCAGCGTAATTTGTACCAATTTGTGAGAAGCAGTACCAATAATTGTCTTGTCAAGACTCGACAGAGCAAGTGAATGGTCCACTGTACTGCCACCTAACCTTGATTACAGCTCTGTGCTCCCAACAAATTACTTCCAGACATTTTAATAAATGTAGGTATTGAGTAGGAAAAAGTCCAATCCATTAGTCAGGTTATAAGTTGGATGAAGCACTTAAATAGGATGTGCCTACTGGCAGTAGAGTTAAACAATTTAGATTTGCTTTTTTTTTGTCTTTATAGGTAAACTTATGGCTATTGCCACCCCAGTCTGTTTTCAAAATGACCACTTCATATTATTTTTTAGATTCCAGTAGCTATAAAAAATTAGCAGTGTTTGAACTGTAGAATCACATGTCGGGCCATCTTGTAAGAAACTCTGGGGGTTACATGATCATGTCAGCTTAAAGGGAATGTAGCCACACAGCCAAATAGCTCTTTTATTGAGAGTTCTGTAAAACTTGGAAAAAGGTGAAAAAATTATTAAAAATGGATGATAAACAAAAAAGATATGGCCATTTAAAGGTCATTCTAAAACGGATATGGGAGCCACCATTTTTAGAAATATGACATCATAGTTCCATATTACCATAATTTTTATATGGAATATTGATAAATATCATTTAAAATGAAGAAAACCATTGCAAATGAATGCAAAAAGTTGTACTGGTCATATAAAGCATTATTGCCATTAAGTATTACATATTTTTCATACAGTTGCTGTAATTTTTTCCATATAACATGTATAAATGAGTAAATTTTCATATTTATAAATATTCCATATATAGTCATTTAGATCCGTGTCATAGCTCTCAGAATGGCTTCTTCCATATATCCGTTTCAACAGAAACTTCAAAAGATCATAATTATCTTCTTTGTTTATCATCCGATTTTGATCATTCTTTTGCGCTTATTTAAATTGTTCACAACTCTCAATAATAAAGATGGTTTAGCTGTGTTGTTACATTCTCTTTAACTTCAGCAGAAACATCACAGCCATGCTTTCAGGTCTGTTACCACAACTTCATGGAGTTGCACTGTCACAAGGTTATATTAAAGAATGATGGCCACAAGTTATTAATATCTATAAACAAATGTTTGGAAAAACTGCAAAAAAAATAAAAATAACCTCCCCTTAATATAAATACTCTTCAAAAACTAAGTTGCAAAAGGTTCAAACCTGACAAGAAGCCAGCAAGTAACAGCATGGTCCTGATAATTGACCTTGATGAATGGACAACAACAGAACCAGAAATTCAAACTTTATCAGCTCATATGTTTCTATATGAATTGCAACCTCTGTGTATCTCCAGAATGATTGGAAGCAGGAAGGGTGAGGAGATTAGAATGATGTGAGAGGCGAGGGGGTAATGTAATTACCTCACCCATCCAGAAAAGGAATGGAATCTCTGTGATGTTTTATATCATTCTTGCATGTTATGATATCAATTTGTACAACCTTGCAGTCCTGTATGGGAGGTATAAATGGAGGGAGTCTTCAGGTATAGGAAATGAGTCAAGAGCACAAAGCGATGTCTAAACGTAGTTTAATTGTCATGCGCTAAAGAATGGTCATAACAGCATATTGGTTACAACCATGAGGAGATTTATCATTTTGGAACCAATTTTAAAGGGCCATCATAATTTCCAAATGTTATACCATCACATATTTTGGAGATGAGAAGGCATGGCCAATGAAATAACATGTTGTACAATTTAAAGTGCAGTAGAATAGAGGTGGTCAGTTAACCAAGATGAAAGACTGTAGATTAAAACATCTCCATGTTTACAGATGGCGGGAGGTGTACAGTACTGGTTCTACCCAGGAAAAGTAGGTGGTCTGCCTCCACACAAAAAATCGACCGTCACATATAACCTTGCATGTGTTGAAAATGACGTAAAACACCATACAGCCAAACAAACGTATGTGCAGCCTAAAGTTACTGTTTGTTGAACCTGATAGTCTGTATCAGGTCTAGGATGACATTGCATATCTGACATCATCTTAATCCTGGTGTTTAAATGTGCACATGAAACCCAAACACTTGTGGCTGAAGAAGATATTTGAAGCCCATACAAGTAACTTAATTTGATTTTTGACAGATTTGTAAGGGCAAGTGTGAGCCAGTCCTCATATTCCTTCCCAAATATGTGCTCATCCACTGTGTGATGGGATTTTAATTCTACAAATGGATTTTTAATTCACAGAATTAAAATAACAAAAACATTGGCCCGTTATCAAAGCATTTTCATATCTAAGAGGAATCCACCCAACCAGAATATTTCATTCCAGATAAATGAATGATATCTAATATGAAATAATCAAACAAAAAATATCATTAATTTTTATAAAAAATTTTTTTATATAGATGTTATGTTAAGGTATTTCTTTTGCATCAGAGAGCCCGCGATTTTGATAAAATAAATGGTAAACCAAATCTATAGCTATCACTCCAGTTCAACATTCAACCTTTATAAACATAATTTTTATATAGGACGTTTTATTGTTAGTTTTACTGCGTAGTTTTTTTGAATTCCGGCAAAAGGCAGAGCATGCTGTGTAATCTGATCAAGTTTTCACGCCATTTTATAATCCCAACTTTTTCAAGAGCACCTAAAGTGTTCCAAATTCATGCACAAAAGCGTGTCCAACTGATCTCGGACAATGTCTCTGCTTGCCCGCACCAGTGTTATGCACTGGGATAATGGTTTATAATCCAGGACAGGTGTAACTCTTACCAACAGACTAATTGGCATTGTAAATGGCTTCCAAAACGTTTCTCACTCCTCTCGACAACCTGAACAAATGATAATCAAAATGTATTGTTTTTTGTGTTGGTTCGTAGCAGAATTAGTCCCATGAGCTCTCATGATTAATACCACCAAAAATACTTTGTTCCACAAAAAAAATACCAGCACTTACTATGATTTACTAAGACAGTTACATAAAGCTGCAAATAGGATAATAATTATAATGGCTTGAAAGTAGCTTAAAATAACTTCCTCTTAAAATTAACGGAACTATTGTGAAAAATCTCCAAGCACATGTACTTTAGAAAATGATGAATAATGAGG
Source organism: Cyrtodaria siliqua (assembly GCA_037043455.1). NCBI lineage: Eukaryota > Metazoa > Mollusca > Bivalvia > Adapedonta > Hiatellidae > Cyrtodaria > Cyrtodaria siliqua. The sequence goes on along the minus strand of JAWPHD010008961.1, from coordinate 59,309 downwards.
AACATAGCTCCGAATAGTTGGTTCTGAGGAAGTTAGACAATTTGAAACAAGATGGAAATTAATGAGAAATAACGAGCCTGTGAAGTTTTGCTTATTTACTGAGAACCTGATGTTAGTGTGGCACAAAATTAATGAGTTTTGTGCCGAGACCTCTTTTCCAATATTATGGAAGAAAGTATCAAGCAGTTCTGATGGAAGAGCCGAAAGAGAATCCCCATGCTTTCAATCACTCTGAGTTTACAGTTTTGAGTCAAACAGAAAATACTATGGACCTAAGCTTTGCCTTTGATTAAAGAAGTATGTTCGTGAACATATATTATGAAGTTAATCATTACCTGTTGTTTGTTATAATTGCTGCCACATACTGAAACCTTTTAAGTATTAAGAGACAACTTAAGGTAAGAGCAAACATTGGTCTCTTAATACAGGTGCATTTTAACCCTTAACCACCTACATAGATATAATGGACTGTTCTGGACTGTGGTTAAGGGTTAAAATGCACCTGTATTAAGAGACCAATATGTGACAAAGGGGTGTTTTGGGGAAATGACTGATCAGCAGCCAAACATTGTAAACCCTGATCAGCCTGCGAGTTACTCGAAGGCCTATCTGGGTTTACAATGGACGCAAAGACTATTATAGTCATGCTTTGCGGGTTAAGGGTTAATTAAAAAAGAAAGTGATCTCCCAACCAATAGACAGGTGTTATTGTATAACATACTGTTTCTAGTTCTTACTTAAAACTTTTTTTAAATATTTTTTACACTATAGGGCACATTAAGTATATGTATGATTTATATCAAGTGTGTAAGACATGACACTCCATCAGAGATGGAATCCACAAGCATTTTACATGACACATGCACTCGCAGGCAAGCATGCGGAAAACTAACTTATCAACCAGAGCACATAGTGCTCGACACGCACCGATGACAAAAACTAATTTTCTCTTCCCTTTTGTAACAACAGACCGGAGTGAATGTTAAAACATGCTTTGGCTCATCAACATCAGGTACCTGCATTCGAGATCTCTTTCATTCTTAGTGAGCGAGATATATAGCTTCTCATAGTATGCAGTTTACCAAGTAAAATAGACTTCTCTAGATTGTGAATGAGAAACACTTTTGGGGAGTGTTTTAAGCTTTCACAGAACAAAATGTGTAAACAAATAGTAAGCTTTAACCTATATCATATTGCAAACACTGCTCACCAGATGATTTGATTTCCTTGCTGGTAAAAAGATTTTATATGTAGTATTTCCCCTAATAGTAGCACCTGCATGCTGTGCAAAAATGCAAAGGGGGCACACTTGTGAAATGAAAATCGGATGTTGATTTTTTTTTTTTTTTAGATACTATTTTGTTTTATTAGGAGGCACTAACTATACAGTTACTGGAACTTTAGTGTTCTCTAATGAAATAGAAGTAGCTCAGTCGATAAGGCCTTACACTTTAGAGCTACAGACCTCTGCCCGCATGGGTTGGTTCCCTGGTGCATGCATGTCTGATAGGAAACTTCATTCTTCTCATCTCCCTCTGAGGTTGCTGTCCCATTACAACCTAAATGATGTGTGAACGGGACGTAAACTAACAAGTCCATTTCAATTCATTTTAGGATGTATGAGCGGGACGTAAACTAAAAAACAATTTCAATTCATTTTAGGATGTATGAACGGGACGTAAACTAAAAAACAATTTCAATTCATTTTAGGATGTATGAACGGGACGTAAACTAAAAAACAATTTCAATTCATTTTAGGATGTATGAACGGGACGTAAACTAAAAAACAATTTCAATTCATTTTAGGATGTCTGAATGGGACGTAAACTAAAAAACAATTTCAATTCATTTTAGGATGTATGAACGGGACGTAAACTAAAAAACAATTTCAATTCATTTTAGGATGTCTGAATGGGACGTAAACTAAAAAACAATTTCAATTCATTTTAGGATGTATGAACGGGACGTAAACTAAAAAACAATTTCAATTCATTTTAGGATGTCTGAATGGGACGTAAACTAAAAAAAATATCCAATTCATTTTTGGATGTCTGAATGGGACGTAAACTAAAAAAACCTTTCAATTCATTTTAGGATGTGTGAATGGGATGTAAACTAAAAAAAAAACATTTCAATTCGAAACTGTAACAAGCCAAATGAGTTCATTTATTAGGATAGACAGCTTAAACATTAATGAGAAATTATACTTTCCATTTCTTGACTTGATAGATACTTAAATGATGGGGAAGTTGTTTAAGAAACAATGACCTCCCTCTGGGCAAGACAGATACAGAAACAGACCACCATGCCAGGCTAATGACCAAATACTTGTAGCATTCTTGTAACATGTAAATATGCATAAAACCTAACATGGCGCAGGTGCCTGTCATGATTATGCAGTAAACATTCAAGTGCTTCTGCTGAAGTATGGTTTCTGTCTGTTATTCTGTCTCTGTAATGTTACAAGTCGACTGAAAAATAGCCTGATGGCTACAGTTTAAATAGCTGAATTGTATATCATAGAGACAGAGAAGATTCATACAGACAAATCCAGGATTACCCTAGCTACGTTTAGTAGAGGGCATCAAGAATATTTAACCCCTGCTAAATATATATAATGGACTGTTCTTTCTTTGAATTAAGACCATTCCATTTATGTGACAAAGGGGTGTTTTGATGACTAACTGATCAGCAGCCAGACATTGCAAACCCTGATCAGCCTGCGAGTTTACAATGGACGCAAAGGCTATTATAGTGCTTAGCGGGTTAATGGTTAAGTTTTTTTAAAGTCAATTACTTTATTATCGAATGTTATTGTCTCCGATTCTTTAACATGCCTTAATAAATACAGTACATCACCAGAGTCGCTGCTCGGCATGTCCACTTCCAAAAACAAGTCATTGATACAGATTCTTAAAGGGACACACGGCAATCTTAATTTTTTAAAAACTCGCTGCGTCCCCTTAGTGCTTGTATTTGTTTAATCATTAATATTAATTGTACAAATAGTATAAAGCAAATTATTATTTATATATTTAAATCTTTGGAAGAATAAGAAGAATACGTTATAACTCAAAATTTTATTTAATTATATGCAAGCAGTAAAGTAAAAATGATACTGGATTATCAAAGCATTAAAATGTGCATCTCGATGAACTATTATAATGTTGATGTTTGACAAAACTTAAAGACTGCTGTGTGTCCCTTTAACCCCAAAACTTAAAGACTGCTGTGTGTCCCTTTAACCCCAAAACTTAAAGACTGCTGTGTGTCCCTTTAACCCCAAAACTTAAAGACTGCTGTGTGTCCCAGTTTAACAATTCCTCATCTCCTTCCTTCTAAAATGAAAAACATAATTATCAAACAAAAATGTAAATATTTCATTTGAACTTCACGTAAACGTGCTTAATTTAACTCTATCACCTGTGCAACCTTCCTATGTTGCAACTTCTTCAAACTGTTCACTCATTCTCATTCCACTTACATAATATTACATAGATGCCACGATTATCGTTTTCTGTATATTATATTCTCCACCCCAAACCCCCACCAGCACGCCAGACTGTCCAAACACTGTTCTACCACAAGCCATGCATCAACATGTGTACGGCCAGTTCACAATTGCCGCACTCATCCATAAACATCAACCCAATCTCTTCAACAACAGACAAATTATTTCCATAAAATGGAAGACTTCCTCATATTGTCAGGAGTGAATGAACGGTTTCCTTCATATTTTATGTAGCCACTGGCACAAAGCATTTGTTATGATAGACGATGGAATGTTTTGCCATCAAAAAGACAATATTTTGCCAAAGTAATAGCAAACAGGGATGTTATTAATTAAGCCAATATGTCCAGGAAATTGTAGCTTCTAAGACAGTATTAACAACCTAAATAATCATGTTTATAAATACAAAGATTGGGACTAATAAGATAATGGCCACTATCAACACAGGTTAATTAATGTGAGAGTCTTAGTCTTAGAGTTAATGGCGAATTAGTCTTACTTCATGATATACTCCCTTGGCAGTGGACAGTTTTCTCTAAATTACATATAGTAATAGTAATTTATGACTGAAGCGCATCCGTGTGGCCGGAATAGTAAAGAGGCTGCGTGTGGCTGGAATAGTAAAGAGGCTGCGTCTCACATGTTCTTGTCTCTCACCGGTATGGGTTCAAATCCCACTGGGAGCCGACGACTTGTCAAGTGAGAAAAAATAGATACAGTACTGGTTTTACCCAGGAAAAACGGGTTGTATCTGCCTCTACACACAAAAAGAATGACCGTCATCTAATAAAATTCAACAAATAAATAACTTTACGACCGATACAATTTAATTTAATTGGATTTTATAGTCACACCAACAGATAAAGTCATATGGTGACCTTTCAGTTTTCATTGCCCATTCAGGCAATGATTTTGCATGGGTGGACACATGGGTAGAACCACAGACATAAACATTTCTTGTCCCATATTAGGGCTCAAACCCATAGCGGAGAGGCAAGTGATTTCAGGTCAAGGGCTCTAACCACTCGGCCACAGATGCCCCATGACCAATGCATGGGATAGTCATAAACTGTTTACATAGAATTTTAAGTTCTAAACATTGTAGCAGTACTGATTATGTGATCAGTATGCCATGAGAGGAAGCGAATAGATTCCTTATATAATGCTTCTTTAACCTGTACATTATAGGCTATTGCGAGCTGCCGCTGAGAGAGAAAGGATTATTACATAGGAATCCGGGTACTGTCAAATAGATTCCTTATATATCGAGGGGTCAGTGCAAAACTATTGTAAATACATATGAATAAAGAAGGAGATACAATATTTTTGCACTGACCCTCGATATAATCCCGTTTTTTTTAACCTGCTCAGAAGATAGACTCCAACTGAAGTACTGTAGGCAGCACCTGACAAAGAGTTTAACTCCTACACTTAAAGGGTGGCATTTGTTTAATTATACTGCCGATTTACTCTGGAAGGAAATAATTAGAAGTCCCCTTGAACAATCACCTGTGCTGGGATATTATAAACAAATCCTGCAACATCAATCAAACACCACTCCAGAATGTACAGGATGATCAAAAGGTAAATAATTGGTATTGCCAGGATTACTAAAGCTAATTACAAAAGTGTCAACAGTAAAGTGCAGTAAAATGCAATTGGAAAAACTGCCAAAATCTGTAGGTGGTCCATCATGTTAGTACATTTAAGTATTGTTAAAGTTCAATGTTTTTCTTTTGAGTTCAATCCTCACTGGCGCCACATAATTTTTCTGTGTGTTCTTGGGCAAGACACTTTCCGTTAGCCTCATCTGTTGGATGGAGACATATTTAACTGGGCGATTCCGTGTATTGAAGTCTATATCCTTCGAGCATGTTAAAGAACCTGGAAGAAGGTCCTGGAATTTATTTGTTAGTAAGAGTTATTTACTAATGGCAGTTTCCTGGATTCTATATATCATTACCCTCTCTGGGGCGGCTCTAAAAAATAACCTATAACTTGTTGATGAGCAGTTAAATATCATTCAATCAATCTTTTCTCTCCAATATATAACACCATGCCAGTATACTGTGAACAATCACCATGTGTGGTGCCACATATCATTCAGACTTTGACAGTCGTGTTATCAAACTTTCCTGTAACACCAATTATCATAGCAAATTGACTGATTATTTATTTGCATACAACTTAAAATGTGATCCTTTTAATATTACCTAATACCTTTGGATTGACTGATAAAATGCCAATATGAAATCTTAGATATGCGGACCTGAAAGTCCCAAGATTAGATAGGATTCAGTGACTAGAATACTGATTTGATGGTTGGCACTAAATTTCTATGCAAGAATGTGGTCAGTAAGTATGATTCAACAATGATGTGCTGGCTTGCGGAACATCGGTGGTTCTACCCAGGTGCCCGCCCGTGCACGAAATTTGCCCGGGGGTGCACCTGGGGTCTTCCTCCACCAATGGAAGCTGGAAAGTCGCCATATGACCTTAGCTGTTGGTGCGACTATAAAATCCAATTCAATTCAATTCAACAACGATGTAATTCATTTTGCTCAGAGAACCAACAGAAACAAATTCATTCATAAATTTTCAACGAAAATGCTTATAAAATTTTTAATATGACGTCAATCATTTCTTGATCTAATTCTTCGCTCTCCCTTTCAGCATTTTTATCAAATCGTATCTCCAATATTGCTTGATCTAAGTCAGTGCCAGTGTTTACTTTTCTCAACAAGTGCTTCTGAATTAAGTCTCACTCATTGAACTTCAAAGTGGTCTGATAAGCATGCTGTTTTGATGTGACGTCCGGGGCATATTTATGCCTTTAATAAGCCAAGCCCTGATTACCCAAGGATCAAGCTTCAAGGCGCTTTCCTTAAGAATTTATATGACATATGAAATAATGTGACATTAATAAAATGGAAATAACCAAGAGTTAAATTGAAACAATTTTCTTGTAAGAAAGGTATTCTTTAACATTATCAAGTGGGCAGCCTGATTTAAGACTTGAACGGGATTCCCGCATCAAACAGCGACATTCATCTAAATCACATCGCTTTTTAATTTCCACAAATGGTCCACATTATCAACAACAATTTTCATTTTTCTGATAAATTCTGAATCAACATAGCAAACAGGAATTGGTTAGAGTTCCAAGGTGACTTTAGTCTGAGGCGCGTCTTTCATAATTTGATAGAATTTATTTTATGCGCAGCCCCTACCTCTACCCTAATGTGTCTGTTTCCTTCCACTAAAAGCATATAATTAAAGGACACTCTACCATACTTACTTGTTTCAGTATATTTGCTTATATGTGTCTTTAATATTTATATTGTCTTAACCTTGTCTAAATATCCATGTGCTCTATAAGTGGTCGTTCCACGAACTGAATATTATTTTAACCCGAGCCGTGGGTACTGAAATTTGCCCTGAGTACTACCAAAAGTGGGGTGGGGGATCAGCTACTTTTACATGGGACACACCGCAATCCTGAGTTTAAAACCTTGCGGGGTCCCGTTAGTTTTTATACATAATTTACATTTGTGCAATCATTAATATGAATTATAAGAATAGCATAAAGCAAACTGTTTTATGCATATTACTAACTGTTGATTATATTACACTAGTAATATATTTAAACTTAAGGTAATGCAAGAATAAATCTCAACGTTTTATTTAATAAAAATCAACATTTTATATATATCAAGCACGTAAAAAGACAAAATGATACTGAAATAAGAAATGAGACAGTAATTTCAATGCGTGATAACAACTGCAAGACTGATGTGTGTCCTTTTAAACCAATTATTTATAACTGTTTATCGGAAAATTGTTACTTTGTTATGTGTGTATGATGTTGCATATTGAGAAGTTCACTTGTATTTTATTTGTATGTCTTTTTTATTCACAGTTAAAGACATCTCCCAACTTTTGGATTAAGTCCCAAGTTGGCTTCAAAACAAATGAATTGAATCAATAGATCCTGGGGATGTAAATATTATGTGAAATGGAATTTCGTTTTCATTTATTAAATAACATTTGGGCAGGAAGAGCCACCAGTCTACAACAGAACCATCAGGGAATGACACTGGCGACTGAAATGACATAATAATCAGTCCAATACAAAATTCTGGAAACCATAGAAACCCTGCAGCTGATTGCGCTTGTTTTGTTGCCATAAAAAGTTAATGAAAAGTAAACAATGGAGAACTGAGTAATTATTTGGAAAAAGTAATAACTGTGGAAAATCATTAAATAGATGAAATAGCGATGGATGTTTAGGTACTTTCAATTTTAAAGGAATTTTTTATTTGGTGATCTTACTCCTAGTACAGTGTCACATTTCAGGTTTTTCTTCATTAAATAAGCAGAGAGTGCCACTTTTCAAGTTTTGTGCAAATAATTATTTGATATTAATTTGATAAAATACGAACAAATCCAATTTTTACTCAACAATTGGATTAAAAGTCATATAGGAAGTAGCAATTATGATATATTGGGGCACAGGGGGTCTAAAAATATTTTTTCTTTATTTAATAGAATTTATTTTAAAAAATATTAAAATGCTCCAAAATCTTATTCAGGGGATTTTCTTTATAAACTAAGTATGGTTCATGGGAAAATTAATGCACCGTATTTGTAAAAGAAACAACAAATTTCTATACACGTATTAAGGAAAAATCTAGACTAAATTAATTTTTTCATGAATTTCTGTTTTCAATTTTCAAATCAGTTCAGCGGGGAGTCTATAAGCTCTGCAGTGTGTTTAAAAAGTTTCAATTAGGATTAAGTATGACACTAACATTTCGAGGGGTGAATGGGAAACTATCGTAAATATATAAATAAATAACGAACCAGATACAATAGTCTCGCGTTGAGACATCGACTTTCATAAGATGACAAAAAGTTATATAATGTTGGCCATTCATTCATCGCCAAAGGTTTTATAACTAATTATGACCTACTATGAAAGTGTTATTTAACATTTGTAAAGACTTGAACTAGGGGACTTTTCCGTATTAAGTTTTCGACAATTGTTCCGATTTATTGCTGAAATTGTGGGTTCCAACTTACTCAGCCTGTCAATGAGGACATCTGCTGTGTCATAAAGGCTGAGAAGATAAAGGTGACGAAATTATCACAAAATTATCAGCTCATGAAAGGATAAATTGATGACATTTACAAGTAATTATATGACTTACCCCTGTAATGTAAAGATAGGCGGAAATGTCACTAAGTGTGCACAGTGTTTTGGTGACTCTACACCTTTCTATATGGCTTGCCAATGAGGGGTGGGTAAACAAAAGAAACGTCTGCTTCATTTTAAATTTTATTTTAATATTTTAAACAATGATTCTTACAAATAGGTATACAGTACTGGTTCTACCCAGGAAAAGTGGGATGGTCTGCCTCTCCAAAACAACTGACCGTTGCCTTAAATGTACTAAATGACATAAAACACCATTCAATTTAACAAACAAATTTAAAAACTGATGTACGTCACCTTCAGGATTTTTAAATTTGCTGTATTAACTGTCTTATCTTCAATAGATTTTCTAATTATTTTTTTTGAAACTCTAAGGAAATGAATTCCGTTTAATGAAAGGAAGCAAATTATATTTGTGCAAGATAACAGAACTTCAGACAGCTAGAAAAATTGTCAAAGGGAGATATTGCTTCAGTGTATTGAAGAAAACAGGAGTTTAAAGGGAGAGGTGATGAAATGCTGGTAATTAATCCCCTGCAATAACACTTGCACGTATGCACAGATATGAGCACGCCATTACATGAAGTGTGCAAACAGGATTAGCCATGATAAACCATTTATACTAATCTGGGGTAATCCCTTTAGCAAATATCCTGTGGATAGGGGAATCTTCAACACACACAAATTAACTGTCTGTAGGTTATAATAGCCTAAATGAGTCTCCATTGCCCTTCCATAGTAAAGTTAGAATGTTGACAACCTGTTAAAAACTCAAACCTCGTTAGAATTCTGGGAAACTTATTTTATCATGCAAATAAACATGTCTGCTATTAAACATCAACAAGGAAATAGGGGCTTTAATACCTTCTAAGAAACATTTCTTCAGTTGTATACTAACACCGGGTCAAAGGTCAACACTATTTTTACCCCTTGCAATTTCATACCCTGTCTACTTTCACTTCTCAAATTTATATAAAAAAATGTCAAAAACATGATGAGCTGCATTTTCAAATATCAACAACATGTCCAGAATACAGTTATAGCCAAAAAATAACAGGAACCAGCACTAAAAAAAGTTTTTAAAGAAAAAAAGATTAGCACTCTTTAATACAGAACTACTTTCGACTGCACCAGGCAAGCACATCCTGTTGATTTAGTGTAATTAGACCTCTGTAATGCCAAAATAATGACCATTCTGCTTCTAAATGGGTTAAGGCAGTAACAGTCTTCTGGGGTTTCAGTTTTGTTTGTTTGTTTGAATTGTGTTTTATGTCATTTTTAGCACGCTCAAGGCCATATATGACGGTCGATTTTTTTGTGGTAGAGGCAGACCACCCGATTTTTCATGTTTAGAACAAGTACTGTATACCTCCTGCCATTCCTAAGAATCAACACTTACTTGACAAGTCAAGCTTCCAGTGGGATTTTCAGTGGGGGGTCATTACTATGATTAGCTAGTTTTAAATAAAACAATTTATCAATTTATTTATAGCCTTAAAACATCTTATGAATTAATATTAATGATTTATGCACCAAAAACTAACCCATGTCATCGAGTTTTGCCGACCAGACTATTTCATTAACAATCATTAAATTGATATAGCTTAGTGCATTATTCTTCTGGAGCGCCTCCAGTCCCTGCAAAATTAAATAATACACCATGTAATCAACAATGAATGTCACTATTGCAAAATGTGTATTAAATATGTTTTGCAAACATTTTAGATCGCATTTTATGGAAAATATTAGCGTGAAGCTGCAAGTAAGAAACAAATTGACTGTTGTGAGTCCTCTAGGTGGTGGCCTTTGACGGTGACGTACCATAACATGATTTTTAGATACTTCCCCCAACCCAACCCCACTCACGCAATCTACTCAATTCAGTTCTAATAACCATGGATACAGAACTCAAGACACTCATGGCCAGCTGACCACACTGGACATATCGACACTCGTATCAGCACTCGTACACAACATGTACATCAGATAAGCGTCAGACACTGAAGTATGGACAGAGATGGGTGAAGGATTAATAATGGCGGGCTAGTGAAGCACCCTTGACTGTTGTCTCGGTGGCCACTCCATAGTGTCATAGATAGGTCTGATACTTATTGGTCAATCTTGGACAATATTTCATTTAGAGATGATCACTTGTTTGTACACGAGGCCATCTCGAGTATCCTTATTCCTACACCAAATAACTGACAATGTCTACAAGCATCGTAAACATGTATACAATAATACATCGTAATAAATTCTTAAATCAAGGGTTGAGTATGCAAAACGGTTGTATCTTTTTTTAAATTTATTTAAAGTTTCACACATTCACCCCTTGAAATATCAAGCTAAGTTGCTATAATTATTATTCTACAGCCATATTTTCATGAAAAAGTCAGATTGTACAGGTCAGTCTCTTACAGCACTAATGAGCCATTTATAATTGTGCAAAATCAAATTTTGAATTTCAAATTCTTATATATATATATTACTTTGAAGTATGGTCCATCAAAGAAATTTTATTTTCACTCACAAAAAAACCTATCTTATATGAGTACAATGGACCAACGACTTTTTTTGTGCGAGTGTATAAAGGATAAAATTAACCGTGATTAAAGTTTAACAAACCGTACAATACCTGGTCGGGTAGTGCAGACCGTGTTCACATTGAGATGGTAAACCGACCAAACATTTCTTAATAATCAGACGGAGGGGTCAAATTTTGACAATCTGTTCAATTTAAGTAAAAAGCAAAAGCAAACAATCCCAGTACAAGTTCACGGGTGCGGGGCTAAATGATTCAACCTTTGACCACATTAGCAGTTCTCCACAATAGCCCTTTCTCTGTCCACCAGCAGGTGATCGCAAAATTAAGATCTCTTGTAGTAAAAATATACGAATGTATTTGAAAATGTCATTAGTTAGTATCGAAGTTGTAAGAAAAAGTAGCCATTTCGCAAATATTGACTTTGCGTCAAAGATAAAATGGTGGATATGACCAGGTAAAGTGACCATAAACTGGCTTTAAATCTAAATTTCAGCAAATGTTTTCACATCTGGTACAACACCTTTAATTACCCAGACATCCAGAAGCAATGCTGCACATTTTATCTTCAATTAGACAGCATCAAACGCTTTAGAAGGCGGACAAAAATGTGGACTTAAATTAATCAAATCTAACTGTTGCTGCACCTCAAAAGAAAACATTAAAGTTTATCTGTGCAATGCCTCAGGTGTAATTAAGTAACCGATTTTGTTGCAACTAAAGCAAATATACCTTCTCACCTTCTAAAACTGTACCGAAACCGCCTTCTAGGACATTCTGTCAGTCTAAAAGCCTTAGTGTCAGACTGATTATGGATGTTTGAATCATTAAATGGACAAAAACATGCATGTGTATTACCCACAGCAGCTCATAAGGGTTGGTTGAATGGTGTTTTACGCCATTTTCAGCAGCACATTTTAGGCGATATTTGATGGTCAATTTTTTCATGGTGGAGGCAGACAACCCATTTTTTCTTGGGTAGAACCAGTACTTTATATCTCTCGCCATCCACAAGAAGTGACACTTTCTCGCTTATATTTTAAGCTCCCAGTGGGATTCGAAACCAGTGTTGCATGAGAGGCGAGAAGGTCATAGAACATATGATATATAGGTATGGATTATTAAAAAAAATGCTAGAAATATGTCCATGGGACACAGATGCCCCCACTGAAAACAATCATTGTAAAATGTAAAATTTGACGAAACAGGGGCCATAACTCTGTTAATACTAGGTCCATTTTGACGCTGAAATGATATGCACACCTTGATATCATAGGTAAGCATCCTGTAAAGTTTCGAAGCAATCGGTTGAAAAGTGTAGGAGGAGATACTCTGTCAAACAAGATATTTTCACGTAAAATTTGATGAAAAAGGGACCACAACTCCGGTAATACAAGGTCGATTTTGACACCAAAATGATATGCACATCTTGATATCATAGGTAAGCATCCTGTAAAGTTTGAAGCAATCGGCTGAAAAGTGTGGGAGGAGACAGACACACAAGATATTTCACGTAAAATTTGACGAAAAAGGGGCCATAACTTCGGTAATACTGGGTCAATTTTGACGCCGAAAAGACATGCACATCTAGACATCATAGGTAAGCATCCAGTAGAGTTTGAAGCAATCAGTTAAGACACACAAACTTTTCGGGACGGAGGGAAGGACGGACGGACATGGCTAACGCTATATGCCCCTCACCATTCGGGGGTGAGTGCATAAAAAAAAGGACACGATCTTCACGCATCAAAATGAGACAAATGCCTACAAAAGTGCTTTCTTTTGTTCAGCCTAACCTCTTGTTAATTAAGTTATATGTTTTAGACAAATACATGATTAAAAACAGATGTATTTGCCATCTGTACATATTACAAAATATTAAAAAACGAGGACTCCACACAACACTGGTGATGCAGTCTTCTTCTTTATGTATGTAGTCACACCAGTGGTGCATTGAACTCTTGCACTATGATGCCAAATTAAGAAGGAAAAAAAAACAATACAATTTTATATTCAAGTATTGCCATAAAAAAACATAGGGTCAGTGCCTCAAAATTGGGTCATCTCCTTGAAAGTGACATGCATTGCATTTCTACTATATCTGGCACAATTCCGGCTGTAATTGGCTGCCTCGGACACATCACATTGATCCGGTATGCCGTTAACGGTCATTATATGTCCCACGTTTAGCCACTATCGGTCATAGGCCAGTACTTACGTTGAGACAAACCAGCTGTTACTGTTACACAAAGATACAACAATGCAGCTAAACCATGTCAAATATTTGTTTTAACATCTTGGGTAAGATCACATAAGCCTGAATACACTGAGAAATGCCTGCAAATGACATTGTTTGTGGTATTAGGGACACATTCATGGCTGTGAATCTTAAAGTATTAATCATGTGTTAAAATTAGTATGATTTACACATATCCAAATTAGACAGAAAATCTGAAGAATCAAGATTACTGTCTGTAGTAAACAGTACAATTACAATAGTTTTTTTAATTGTTTGTTTGTTTGTATGGTGTTTTACGTCATCTTCAACACATGTAAGGTTATATATGACGGTCACTTACAAGTCGAGCTCCCAGTGGGATTCGAACACGAAGCGGTGGGAGGCAAAGGTTTACAATGCCACGTCGTCAACCATTCGGCCACGGAGACAAATTGTTTTTTGTAATAATCTTTCTAACTGAATACTCTATTGCAATAACTGGCTGGATTTTACAATTATATATACTATACTCATTGCAATCACTGTCTGGATTTTACAACTGCACTATTACAATAACTGCTTGGATTTTACAATTATTTATACTATACTCATTGCAAGCACCGTCTGGATTTTACTACTGTATACTCTGTTGCAATCACTGTCTGGATTTTACAATTATATATACTATACTCATTGCAAGGAATGTCTGGATTTTACAATTGTATATGCTATTGCAATCCCTGTCTGTATTTTACAACTGTATACTCTATTGCAATCAATGTCTGGATTATACAACTGTATACTCTATTACAATCAATGTCTGGATTATACAAATGTATACTCTATTGCAATCACTGTCTGGATTTTACTGTAGTATACTCTATTGCAATGACTGTCTGGATTTTATAATTGTATACTATGTTGCAATCACTGTCTGGATTTTACAACTGTACTGGTTGTGTACCAGTTATCGTCATTCACCAGATTTCGTCATTATCAATAAAACGCTCGATGTCGTGCTTATTTTTCGACCCCACTTTACAAATCACTACACACTATCATCAGACGATTGGAGAGGAAAAAAGAGTTTAGAAATGTTAACATACACTCTCAAACCAACTCGTTTACCTATATAAATACCGTTATAAACAAAACACAATCGGGGGAATCACGCGCTAATGCGCATGCGCAGGAAAATTTCCTTTTAAAATAGCTGACCTTTTACGTCGAACCCATTGAATCAATTTGACATGCACAAAAAACTAAAAGTATGTGTTAAACGAAAACAACTAGTTCACGTCAATCAATTTAAATTTGCGGACAGTTATTTCCCTTTAAATTATTAACGTCGAAGTCAAGTAAATTACATCCGATACCTACAGTTGAAAAAAACATTTTAAGTTGTAGATATATTTTTTTTCTAGATATTTATTTTTGTGTATTCATATGTAATGGTATATTTATGTGCCAATTAATAACTACACACGTTTTCATCATCCCTAACATGGATTTTTCGGCATTAAACTGAACATGACGATAATTACTACATTCAGCTCAAACGACCCGCCCAATTCAGTCTATATTTAGTAACGGTCACGTGACACTTGTTACTGAGAATAGGAACAATGTAAACACGGAATATTTACGGCAAAGGGCTAAGCTTCTCTAGCGGAAAAAATATTTATGAGATTACTAGTTTTGATTTAGATATATTAAAAAATCAACATAAAAATGACGATATCTGGTATACAGCCAGTAGACTCTATTGCAATGACTGTCTGGATTTTACAAGTGCCTATATAAATAAAGACTATTGTAATTATTGTCCTGATTATACAATTGTATATCACTGTCTAGAATAAACAAATTTATATATATACTCTATTGCAATTGTCTGGATTTTACAACAGTATACTCTATTGCAATCACTGTCTGGATATTCCAGTTGCATCCATTAGTAAATACAACATGACTGGTTATGTCGATGTCACGAATAAAAAAAAAAGAAGAGTATAATCTGTACAGTGGTAGTGTTAGCATTTAATATCTTATAATACATTGTCTAAATTGAATGACACTCTTTTTTTTAAATCGCTGTATCAAATCTCTTAAGTGTACCTACCAAATTACATTCTTACTTATCAAATGTTCACATACCTCGCATTATCCACTTTAGTGAACAACTAGGCAAAATCAAAATTCAAAACATTATTTCATCTCAAGATATATTGTAAATCTCCACAAATAACACTGTAATAATAGATGGACAAACATGCCTAAACCTTAAGGAAATATTGACATTTGCTAATAAAACATCAATTGCTACCAACAGTTGAATTTGTTCATTTTTGTAACCTCACTTATCCTTTTCTACACTTACAACTCAAAATTATACAACTAGAACAAACATTTAAAACCCTCCCTGAATACTTGTGACACTGAAGTCAAAACGTATGAATGGTCGATAAGAAAACACGGCTATAAAGCCGATTTCAGATATACAGATCTGCAGTTTTGAGACCTAACTTTTAACCATTAACCCGCTAAGCACGACTATAATAGCATTTGCGTCCATTGTAAACCCAGATCAGCCTGCGAGATCAGCCTGCGAGTAACTGTCTGGCAATGTCTGGCTGCTGATCAGTCATTTCCTCAAAACACCGCTTTGTCACATAAATGAAACGGTCTTAATTCAAAGAAAGAACAATCCATTATATATATGTAGCGGGTTTAGGGTTAATAGAGTTCAGAAGAAAATGCCAATCGAATAATAAAATCTTTCAATATTTGGGATACCTCTGTTTTATTTATTTTCAAAGATTGCCACCGGATAAGAACGTACAAAATTTCGATCATCTTTCAATATGATCCTACTGCTGTCATGTACGAATAGTGTGCATTGTTGTATACTCGCCAAACAAAAAAAGTAATCCCTTTTTTTTGCTGGTATTCCCAAATATTCCTTTAGTTTCAAATTTTGCCAAGCATTTCTCTTTTATGGATGCTATGGAAACCTTAAAGGGAGGTAATTTGATGATTTTTGATAATCAAAAGCTGCTACCTACACAATCGGTGTTGTGATTTTTTTCGAAAGCAACGTATAGAGAGTATTAATTGTCTTGGACAAATTGAGGTAATGTTTGTTTACCAAAAATGCACAGTTTAAGAAAAAGGGGAATGACTCACTTGTGTACTTGACTATTGGTAGTGGTCCATCTAATTATTCTATATACATCATTTATTATTTTCTTTTTGCTGTCTATATAATAAGGGAAAGGAAAATGGGTACTTTTTATTTTTGCTCAGTATAAAAATGTGTTTAAGCGAACACACGCTGCCATATGCAGAGCACCTGAGATTATTTTAGAGAAGCTATTTATAAAGATGATTTTCTTTTTAATACTAAATTATGAAATGAGAATAATCAACCTAATGAGCTGCTTGCGAGCTTTGGAATCATTTTATAAAAGAGTTATTTAATAGAAATGATCCAGGTGTTTGGCTCTGTTTCTTGTTAGCATTACGTGCGCTAAATTTGCTCATGAAAAATGTCAAATGCACTGGCGTATGTGTGCTCCATTCAGCACCTATATTACACTAAGTGCAATACTACAACTGTATTACACTAGTGCAAGACAACAAATACGATCACGGTGTTAATATAAATATTAATTTATGTGGAGGTTAAACGTTTCCTCACCTGCACGATAATACTCAAAGTAAGGCAAAGGGCAGAACCCAAAAAGGTTACTATTACATTTTACTTACATACCGGTCGGTATTTATTTCTTATCAATACCATATATAAATTGCATTTGAGAGTGTTTCTACTTACATTGAATATCTAACGATGCTTCGCCAGTCTGTTGAGAGAATCCTGTGGTAACGTTGGTCGCTATACACTGAAATGGTCCCGTGTCCTCTTCTCTCGTAACGCGTAAAATCCGTAAATTACTGCCGTCTTGAAACCTTCGACTTGTGTTCGTGACAGGCTTGCCATTTTGAATCCATTGAAATGAGATGTGTCTCCTGTTAGAGACGTCACACAACTGCGTCAGCTCCGTCCCCTCAACCACAGACTGGTCCTGAGGTTTCAGGTTAAAGTAGAACGTGTCTTGACCACTACATACACTAATACCTGCAAATGTACGAGAACCAGTCACCATTTCATCATTGTTAATTGCATGAGAGGTGTAAAATTATCTAAATAAATGATAAATAATTAAGTTGCAATAAATAGTATTTAAAAGAGAGGCAACAAGCAATTCTGCAGTTTTACGGAAAAAATAATAACTATAAATATTCTTTATTTCCTCCATTAATGAGATTGTGCCCTTCATGTGGACGATGGCAGTATGTCATTATGTACACTCAGATTGTTTCTCTTACATGATAATGCAAATGGCAGAAGAACTAAATCAAATAGAAAATGTGTCCATGGGACACGGATGCCCCTCTTCAGTGCTGTCAGTCACATAAAATAAAACTTCTATGTAAATTAACTAGGTCCAAAATATAGGTCAAGGTCATTCATATTGACCTACCTTTGTTAGGAACATACTGCTGTCATATAGATGCAAACATATGTGAAGTTTGAAAGCTCTATGGCTTCCAGTACGTGTCTGAGAAATAGAACGAATGAATAGTATTTTACGGCACGTCGACACATATATAGGTCGTATTGTGCGCAAAAACTGATGAAGAATGGAAAAATTAAATAGTAAGTTATTAAAAACAAATGTAAAAATATATTGTTAAAACTTTTTACATATAAGAGAAGATAATGGTAAAAGAAGTAACTGGTCTATATACCGGTAGTCTGAGAAATAGACTTCACAAAAAACTTGAATGTAAAACTCGTTGCGTACAAACAGCTGTACGACGGACAAGGGTAAAACTTAACACAATGCGCATGAAAATAAAATTACTGCATAACTAAAATTTTAATGATGGAAGTTATAATAATGTTGAAGTATTTAAAGCAAGTGATAGTTGTAAAAAAAATGACCAATTTCTGAATTACGGTAGGCAGAGTTTTTTTTTTTTATTTGTTTTTATTTATTTTATGAAATCGTAACTTAGATTACCTATATTAAATAAAGGAAACTCTGAAAAGTGTGTGTTTATAAAAGCATTTTTCTTACAGATTTTGCAAGAAGGAACATCCTACAAACTGATTAAGTGAAACCTTCGAAACTAACGCTTTTCTGCCAGTTTCTCTGTCTCCAACAGCTGTTTTGTATGTCATAACATGTTCTGAGATATTGGTCATGAAATATAGTGAGATTGGTACAAGTGTAAGAAAGGTGATTAACGATACATCTACATGAAATCGTATGCACTGTAACACGTGCTTTACATGCTTATTCTCCTGCAAAAATTGCACAAACATCTGTTTGCAATGCTACTTAGAGTCTATTAAGTATCATAATTTATGGTGTTTGTTTCTGTGGAAAAGATGTGAGATCTGGTTTAAACAATATTTTTATTAACAAATGTTTTACAATTGACATGGCACCTTAATAATGAATATATATACTCATTTGCAAAATAAAGTGGACACTGGGATTTGTTTAGATTTAATTGTATAACGTTTTTTTAGAATTAAATTGACAAATTCCAAAATGAATAGGCCATGTTCGGTACCAAAGTTTTTATCATTCCATTGCCAAAATCATGTTGTCATTTGTTTTTCAAACGGTCGAATCATTAAGGGACTGTCACTTGATAAAGAGGATGGGGTGTAAAGTAAATTTTCAAAGTGTCCATTTCTTTTGCAACTGAGTATATCATGTTATAAACAAGGGATTCAGAAGGCTGCCAAGATTCGACTGCCAAGATTCGACATAAGCTTGTATATATATTTTTCCTTGCATTGTAAACCTTCTCGCCTCTCACCACTGCGGGTTCGAATCCCACTTGTGAGGAAGTGTCGATTCTTATGGATGGCGGGAGGTGTACAGTACCAGAAAAAGTGGGTGGTCTGCCTCCACAACAAAAAAAAGTGTTGAAAATGATGTACACATTTTCCTTTGAATGAAATGCAATGGTGTTTTACATCCTGTTAACACATCATTTACATTTTTTTTTTAAAAAGCAACCTCAGAGGGAGATGAAATGAATGATGAAGTTGCCCATCTACATGACGCAGAGGTCTGTAGCTCTAAAATGCAATGCCTAATTATCCACCGAGCTACCGAAGACCATTTTTTCCAATAATATTGTCAGTACATATTAGTTACAACATATATGTTATTTATTAAAAGTGTTAAATATACAATTCAGATTTTTTTAAACATTGATTTGAAAAGCAGTTAAATCAAAAACATATTGGCAAAATACCATTCAGTTTGCATGTAATTATATTTAATTGCTTATTTCATTTGTATACAGATAACTGCATGACATGAGAGGAAGTGGCAGGTTCTAGAGGATGATTTAGGATGAAAACATATGTTGGCTATTGCTGGTTAATCACCAATAATGTATGGGGGCAGGTTAACAGACAAACTTCAACTATCAGCAATGCATTAGAGCATGCATTTCTGATAATAATTGGCCAGGCAATTAACATACAATAATTAATCGTATCAACCTAAATTATAAAACTTAGGGTTTGTTGGTTGAATGGTGTTTAAGGCATTTCAGCACATTTTAGGCTATATAAGACAACTTTTTTAGTGGTAGGGTCAGACCACCTACTTTTTCCTGGGTAGAACCAGTACTGTACACCTCAAGCTATCCGTACAAATCAACACTTTCTCACAAGTTACGTTTTTGCTAATATTCTCAGATTGCTTTCATGTATTACTAGTTCAAATTTTATGTTATGCCCCCACCAAAATTGAAGTGGGGTTTACTGTTTAAGCCTTGTCCGTTCGTTCGTAGTTTTTGCTCATAAAAAAAATATTATTCTCAAAATGCTTTCACGAATTGCTTTCATATTTTATTTGTTGATTACTAAGGTCGTACAAAAACAATCTGTCATATTTCTGATCACCTGCAATCACAAGGTCAAGGTCACAAAGGTAACATGCAAGTTCTGCATTGAACGGGTGCATTAGTTGGATATCCGACATTTTTAGTTTTGGTAAAGTTTCATTCCATGGTGAATGTATCGACTTCCTCTTCTTTTGACTTTAAACCATGCAACTATATATGTTACAACTTTTCATTTCTTTGCTGCGGAAGAACTGGAAGAAATCAGCCACATTACCAGGGGAAAAAAGAATCTCTGTATAGTTTGGGAATGTTAAACCAATAGTACATTCTTTAATATTCGGATCTATAATACTTGTTTTCCTAGTCACATGATGTGAGATAAGTTACAGATGTCACTCCCCCATATAAATCATAACTGCTGCAAAAAAACTTGATATATGTTGTCATAAGTGTGCTTGCACCTGGCACGCACTGTGACCATTTCTCCGAAAGTGTCATATTTTAAATAAAAAACCAGCAGTTCGTAATGTTTGTTTACATTGAACGTTTCGAATACGGCTTTGTTTGTACCTAGATCACATACCCGGAAAATAATTCCCAGGGTATCGCAGTTCCGGAGTAAATCTATTATTAATTGTCAATAGCTATATATTTAAATAGAACATGTTTTAATTTTCCACCTATTGAAATACTATATATCTACCATTACCATTCTGCCTCTCTTGTGGCATCAGCGATTATTTACACGTCTTGAATTGTTCAAATAAAACATTTTTCAGACACGAAGTTCTACAGGAAATGGAGACAATTTTCAATAGTGTTAGCTTTTTTGCTTATCCATTGATTGGTATAAAAGTTGCTATATGCTGTGTACAGTATGCTTTGTATATAAATGTTGCTATATGATGTGTACAGTAAACTTTGTATATAAATGTTGCTATATGTTGTGTACTGAGTATGCTTTGTATATAAAAGTTGCTATATGCTGTGTACAGTATGCTTTGTATATAAATGTTGCTATATGATGTGTACAGTATGCTTTGTATATAAATGTTGCTATATGCTGTGTACAGTAAACTTTGTATATAAATGTTGCTATATGATGTGTACAGTATGCTTTGTATATAAATGTTGCTATATGCTGTGTACAGTATGCTTTGTATATAAATGTTGCTATATGATGTGTACAGTATGCTTTGTATATAAATGTTGCTATATGCTGTGTACAGTAAACTTTGTATATAAATGTTGCTATATGTTGTGTACAGTATGCTTTGTATATACATGTTGCTATATGCTGTGTACAGTAAACTTTGTATATAAATGTTGCTATATGATGTGTACAGTATGCTTTGTATATAAATGTTGCTATATGTTGTGTAAAGTATGCTTTGTATATAAATGTTGCTATATGATGTGTACAGTATGCTTTGTATATAAATATTGAGTGGTTTAAAACCAATGTTATAGGACTTCATATAGTTGACTGTAGTTATATAAAAGGCTCTACGATAGACAACTACGTCCTGGGTACGGATTTAGTTACAACAGTTTAATATAAATGAATGCATGCATATCTCAATAAGAGAATAAATATATTCTCATTTGAGTTATCATTTTCTTTAACATCAAAACATCTTAAATGGTTATAAGAAAAGAAATTGTAAACGCCAGGCAGTATCAGCTGTTTTATCGAAACCATTAAATCAGGCAGATCTGCACACGCATCATGAATGGAAACTTTATATCTGTAATAACATTGATGGATGTGAAAAACTTTGTACAAATGACTGCATTTTGGTACCATTAGTGGCTCGGGGAATGATAACCCTATCTGACCTCCTGTGGCATATTTACAGTTGGTTAGTAATTACAATGAAACATGGTGTAAAATTAATGTACCATGCTGCCCCTACACACTAAATCATTAAAATAAACACTTTAGTCAAAATTAACATTTTCGACTTTTTCGACTTTTAATGATTTTTGACATGAAAATGATTTTCAACATGAAAATCAACAAGATTATACTGATATTACCAAAGTTTGTCCAGCACACCAACATTTCATATCGATTCATTTACGGTAAATAAACGTGTTTTAATGTGTTCAATAACTGTGCATATTGACTGAAATTTGTAAGAAATCTTTATTTAATGTATTTACATACATATAAATACATAATATTATGTGATTGTCACATTAGCTACGGTTGGGTTGCACGGGTTGGTACCGTTCAAAATTACTGGGTATACGGAGTCTGTACACAATTTAGATAGTTGGAATGCAAATATTTCCACTTTGTACACAGGGGCGGATCCAGGATTTCAGCTTAGGGGGGGCGTAATATTTTGGTCAATTTTCGGGTCCGTCTCTAGCCTCATAAAACGTTTGCGGTAGTGCATTTATAGGGTAAAAAAGTCCGTTTTCAAATAAAAGGATTTAACAATGTGTAAATTAAACCACTTATTAGCCATTATAGGTCGAGCGAGCGAAGCGAGCGATAAAAAAAATTATACTGAGGGCGTCCATCTAAATTGTTTGATGTTTTATCTACAGTAACATGGACATACACGTATGAATAACAAAAGTCCGTTTTCAAATAAAAGAATTTAACAATGTGTTAATTAAACCACTCATTAGCCATTATGCGTCAAGCGAGCGAAGCGAGCGAGAAAATTTTTTATACTGAGGGCGTGCAACGAAATTGTTTGATATTTTATCTAAAATAACATGGACATACATGTATGAATAAAAAAAGTCCGTTTTCAAATAAAAGGATTTAACAATGTGTTAATTAAACCACTCATTAGCCATTATGCGTCGAGCGAGCGAGAAATTTGTTTATACTGAGGGCGTGCATCGAAATTGTTTGATATATTATCTACAGTAACATGGACATACATGTATGAATAAAAAGTCCGTTTTCAAATAAAAGGATTTAACAATGTGTTAATTAAACCACTCATTAGCCATTATACGTCGAGCGAGCGAGAATTTTTTTTATACTGAGGGTGTGCATCGAAATTGTTTGATATATTATCTACAGTAACATGGACATACATGTAAGAATAAAAAAGTCCGTTTTCAAATAAAAGGATTTAACAATGTGTTAATTAAACCACTCATTAGCCATGATGCGTCTAGCGAGCGAAGCGAGCGAGAAATATTTTTATACTGAGGGCGTATTTGATATTTTATCTACAGTAAAATGGACATACATGTATGATCCGGAATTTTTAGGGGGGGCGCGCGCCGGGTGCGCCCCCCCCTGGATCCGCTAGTGGTACATAAATTAATAGTGCTGCATTCTTGTGAAACGTTTTCGTTCAAAGTTCTGTCTATTTTAGAAAGCCTGCAGGCTAAAAGTTGTGCAGCATAAAATAGGGACCTGATGTACAAACAGGGTCCAAAACTATGCAAACAAAAATCTGTCAATGTCAGGAGCCTGGTTTCAATGATTGCATAAAATGACCTGAGGTCAGTGAATAGTTGACCTTTGAACAGTTTAGGCACATTGTGTCAGTGTCAGGTCAATTTAGACCTTGATAACAACCAATGACCAGTGACAGGGTGTTGCAGGAAACTGAAAATCAACTTTAATCAGAATCAGACACCTCTCCACTGAATTTAAAATTGACCAAGCAAGCTGACCAGAGTGATTTTAATAAAGCTGGCTTTCAAACATAGAAAAACCTCTAAATCTGTCCTATTTTTAGGTACCGGTAATCAGTCCCCACCACCACCGTGGTTGCTGGGGTAGAATTAATACAACCACTGCAAATCCCGCTAGAGGCAGAGGGGTAAAACCCGTTCATCTCATTACAGGTCTTCATCATCACTACCGGTATATAAGTAAACCAGACTTGGACTTCCATCAGTTTTCATTAAAGAGTTATCCCACCAAAAACAGCCACATTTTACAACATATGTACACCTTGTTTCTAAACATACTCGCAACAAGGAATATATATAACTTATATATTTTGAGAATCCAGACACTATAAAGACACAACCTAAACGGCTTCAACCAGACAAACCAAACCCCAAGACTGGAACATCGAATTAAGAGTTACCAACTCACAATTCATTTTACGCATATTCAATCAGGGGTATTTTAAAAACCGGTCAATAAACCAATATGTTTATTCGGCACATATACAATATAATGTGACATGAACACCTGGATAGAGTTTTAATACCCGGTTTTGTAGTGTAATTTTGCAGTTATTTGGCGGGTTAGTAACTTTAAATGTGCCAGCAGGCTAGTTGAATGACTTATGTACCGTTTTGGTATTACTGGAACAACGCGGCACTCTGATTTCAAATTTGACAACCTTAACAAACGTTAGAATACTTTTAAGTATTCACTGTGATGCAATACTCAATACCCATCAACTACCCATGAACCCTTTGAACTAGCTGTAATACAGCCCATGAACATACCCATGACTATTTGTAGCCCTTGTAACTAACTCAGTCAAACATAACCTACAACTTTATATGCTTTAGGATTTCAACAATTTCCACTAAACTCTAAAATACTCTTTTCTTCTTAAATTTGCTAGAAACTTTATAACCAGCAATCTGCTTTTCCCATCATGTGTAATACATCAATTTCATGGCAGGTTAGAGACAGTATCAAAGCAATGGTCTTTATCAATTAACCATCTATGTATTACATAACACAACTAATTACACGCTTTAATGGCCTAATTGAAATAGACAGTGATAGCAATAAATATACTGCCTCACATGCCCTACAGTGACATGAAGGGTGTTGTAAATTGTTCACCGAGATCATAAAGTGTTATGTAGATTAGTGAATGTGTCAATAACTTCTCAGATCCAAACAGTTTATGATCTATAAAATGTTGATAACTGTTAGTTTTTTATATGAAATAAAAAAATATTTTTATGAGGTGGGTGTTAAAGTGTTGAAAGAATGATGTAATATATTGTGCAGAAAAAATACTTACTCTAGTAGATATAGAAGTTGAAAAAGTTATATTAACGGAGCACAAGGCAATCTAAATTATTTATTAAAACTACTTGCGTTTTTGCAAATCATACTTTTCATATGGTTTTCTCAAGTTTTGTTCAAAATTTTTAAACACAAAGTATTTTGGCATATTCCAAAATCGCTAGTTCTATTTAGCATAATGGATTTTTTATCTTTTATTTAATTGTAATCACTACAATTGTAAATATTAATGGGCATGAAAAAAAATATGCTTCATTTTTATTTTTCCAATATTTAAATGCAGCTTTGAAGTAAAACTGCATGACATTATATAGATAAATAAAATAAAAACATTAAAGGGATACATGGCAATCTTGAAGTATGTATCAGACACTAAAATTTACACCACAGATTATTAATCCAGAATATTGTTTTAACTTTTAACCATTTTTTATATATTTAAATACAATGATGGTTATACAATTTTGTGTTTCGTGCTTAATTTATTATTCTACTATATGTTTTGATATATTATTGATGCAACAATAAAAGCACCAATTGGTAATATGCAAAAACAATTTGTGTTGAAAATTCAAATTACTAATAATTATATGTTGAAAAACGAACGAGTCGAGTCGCCACAAGCTTTTTAAAAAAATATCAATACTGTCATGTGTTCCTTTAAACATGTAATGTATACTACAAGTAAGGCATGTGTCCCTTTAATACAAACTATATCATCCAACAGGTGAAGTATCAATAGTTCACCTCAAAAATCATTTCCTAATCTCTGCCTATGACATAATGCACGTGTTACTACAGCACGTGCCATTTGTATGTGATATAAAATGCATAAAACAATGAAACCTACCACATAAAAACACTAGTAAACACACAGTATCCAAATTGATATTCATCTTAGTTTAACAGAATACCGAACTTTATGAAAAGAATGAAAACATTGCGATATATAGAGTTAATCCGTAAGTCCCCGTTATTCCTTCACACGACCGTCTGTACACAATACACACAACATTCTGACAAAGTGACCGCCTTTAACAGTTCAAAGCCAAATTACACCTTCGCACTAGAAAATAGTTCTCTTTCTGCTTACGGCGGTTTATCTCTAACACTCGGCTTTAATTTGTATCAGCTATATTTTGGTACTCTCAATTTTTCCTGCGTTCTCTTTTCTATTTAATCGGACTGCATTTTGCAGTAAATTAAAACGTTTACAGTAGCCAAACGCAAACACATGTCAATTACGGGTAAGCCCCGCCTCCCCATTAACCAATCAGGGAAAATGTAAACATAAACATTGATTTCCGACTTTCGGTTTGAGGAGCACGTGTACGCCATTCAGTTAGTTTGTTTTACTAAACTTTCATAATTTCGCGCAGGAAAGTGTACCAGGGAAAAGAGGAGATGTTAGATACCGTATATATATGTATATATATATATATATTCATGAATATGTTTCTGGCCAGAGAACTAAGACATTAACGTCTATTTCTAATTATAAACAACTACAGAAGCTTCGCGTATCTATCTCTCTGCCGATTCTGCATATAACTGGTCTCATTTTATGTTATTTAAAACACGTTTCAAATTGCAGGAAAATAGTGGATATAGATAAATACATTCTCAGTAGCGCAATATGCAACGGTCGTTATGTGCGGCGGAGTTATGTCCCTTGAGGTAGAAAAAATGTGGCGTCTCGGTGTTGTTGGTTCAGTGAATTAATAAAAGTACTTATTAGATCATTGGTTTATTCACAGATATATTAATAAACTGTTATTAGGTCTGCGGTTTATTTGCCGGTTCATATCAGCGATCATACATATCCACATTGACAGTATAGTTTAACCATAATTGGTCCAAAAAACACCGAGGCAACACAACATTTGAATAATCGGTCAGAAAAAAACAGGGAGTATGAGTATATTTGCTCCCTGGAAAAACTGAGACAACTGAATCTAAATCTGTTCTGTCCGGAGTCTTGTTGGGAGTAAAATAAATATTATAGTTGCACTAAATCATGGAATGCCATTGATAAGTTACACCGCGTTAATAATGGAGGAACTGACCGAACCATGTGCTATATCAAAAACAAAACAAAAATATATATATTTTTTTTTTTTTTTTTTGAAATGTGCTTTTCTCTCAGATTGCATGAATGTATAGATTGTCTTGGGGAGGACCTGTTACCCAATTTTCTATACTAAACACTAACCTATGTTCATAAAAGTTTTCTTTGTGACAAATGATGTGAAAAGACACGATAAACCAACTTAAAGCAGCTATTAACAGGGGAAAAATCACACATCATAAACATTATGTAAACCGTTTCTAAACCTACTAACGACGAGGTATGAATATATATAACACATATTTTGAGAATCCTGACGCTATGAACACAATATAAATGGCTTTAACCAGCCAAGCTAAACACAAAAGTTAAGAGTTACCAACTCATAATTTATTTCACGCATATTCAATCTAGGGTAGTTTAAGAACCCGTGCAAAAAAAAAAATTCTTTTAATCGGCAGATCAATTATTATATGACCTGAACACCTGGATAGAGTTTTGATAGACGATTTTGTAGTGTAATTGTGCCGTTATTTGCCGAGTTAGTAATTCTCTGATAGCAGGAATTTCTGGGGAAGGATTCTCTACTTCAAATACCTAGGGCAATAACGCACGTATGTAAGTTGTATTTTCTTGCTGATTTCCTTCGTTTCCAAATTAAGCCTCCAGAACGCACCTACAACAGTGTATTGCTTTTAAAACTGGACCCCTCCATCATCTCCTCCGCATTTTCGTCTCTGGCCCTGTACAGTGATGCTGTCTGAAGCCTGGTTCCCAGGCAGAGCCTCATGTGAAGGCGAGGAAACCAGACTATGCTGATTGTTGAGATTGATATTCATGCTCCTTTGCAGATTATGTCAGGGGGAATTCAAAGTCCGTGGTTGTTTCAGAAATTCGTACATGCCATCCTTCTACATTAATATCTAATGTAACGAAATTGTAATGGTGCGAAACGTTGGTTTGATTAATGCATATCAAATTGAAAGTATATCTTAATTGTTCTTTGGCTAATTTAGACGGAGTGCATGCACCGACCCATGGTGATTGCACGCGGTAGACTTTCTATAATAAACAGAGCTTATCTCAGAGACAAACCCACCAGAGATCCACTGATGAGCCATTTAGGCTGAAATCTACCTGCAGACGTCGTACCTGGTCGACCGGTACATTTGTTCATGGTGGTAAAGAAGCATATATACACGTGCGGGGTTGACTAAGGGGTTCCAATTTTCCCACATCCCAAAAGAGTTTCTTTTTCCCTCGAGCGTTTTTCACACAGATCTAAGAAACGGCAAAGCTTCGCCGAAAGTTCGAGTTCAGCAGCAACTGTTCTAAGATAGCAATGCTGAGGATCTTCACTCTTTTTTTCCTCTTATAAATGTTAGTTTACTCCAAGTTCGTGCAACTATTTAATAGATTCTTAATTAACTGAAAACCTGAATGAAAGTGAAGCAAACGAGAAAAGCAAATTTATTATTATGAAAAACACGTTTTCAGCTGAGAAATACATCTATAAATTTAGAAGAAGAAAAATTAGGGATGCTAATTGATGCTGTTTGCGTTCTTTCCACGAAGAAACCCTTTAATGTTATAACATCCCACTGCTCGTATTGACAGAGCCGTCCAGAAACAGGTAGGAGACATTTAAGTTGAGGAAGACCCCATGCCACACTGTCTCTGGGTCTGTCAGTGATTACCTTACCAGTTTACACTTGGTCAACTAGACGAATCAGGTGGGAAAGTTTTACTTTCGTCATTTTTTGCTGCAAATACCATCACGGCAATTTAAAGGCACGCACGGCAATCTGGAAATATGTGTCGAGCATTAAAATTAGCACCTATATTTATTAATCCAGCATCGTTCTAACTTTACACCTGAGTATACATAATTACATATAGAGCAATTAAAATTGAAGTATTTCAAATATTCTGTTCTATTTAAAGCAATATTTCAAATTTTATTTGCAATCCTACCATAGGTTTGTATAGCAATATGATCAGCAATTAATGCAATGCAAAAATACTCTAACTTGAACACTATGCAATTTTTTTTTTTTTTTATAACACTTTGCAAATATACGAGTCAAGTCATGTAGAACAACTAACGGGACACACACACACGAAGTTTACAAACAAATAAGATTGCTCTGTGTCCCTTTAAAGAAACCCGCCAAATAACGGCAAAATTAAACTACAAAACTGTTCATCAGCACTCTGTCCAGTTGTTCAGGTCATATAAAAAAGCAAGGAAACAATGATACGAAGTATCATCAGCCGGTCAGAACAGTTACATAAAGTAAGTACATAATAAAACAGCAAGGGGAATGAATATGATAAAAATAAACGAACAGTGTGTAGATGTTAGAACTTTTTTTATTTGTAATTGTCAACAATCAAAACTCATTTATCTTGAAAGATTTGAGCACTAAATGAACTAGTCACCATCAGACAAAATGAACATGTTTTTAATTTTGGTATCTGTGTTGTACAATATTATAATATGAATATGATAGACATCTCACTGAAATAGTATGTGTATTGGATAACTTAATATTGTTTCATGATTAGAATGAGAGGAATTGGGAGAATATGATGGTTATAATATGAAGAATTGGTAAATAATCATAGTTGTAAACAAAAAGACAACTTAATGATAATATAATAGCAATTGGATTGAAAGATTCGCGTCTGTGAATGTAATCTCAGTTTTTGGCAATGTAAATTTACATTAGAAGAAAGGGTTTAATGTTAGATGATTTTTATTATTGAAATCTGAAAAGTAGTTCATGAGAATAAGTAGCAGTGGAGCAGATCTATTCAAACTTTTTAGAAGATGCTTCAGTTAAAGTTTCATCATCCCACCCTGCGGGTTCGAATCCCACTGGGAGTTCGAGTTCTACCCAGGAAAAGTGGGTGGTCTGCCTCCACCACAAAAAAAATCGACCGTCATATATAACCTTACATGTGTAGATAATAACGTAAAACACCATACAAACAAATAAAGTTTCATCAACTCCGTTTAATGATTGAAGAGGTGTTGCTTATTTTAAAATCAGACAGCACCAACAAAGCTGTACGCACAAACAGTTAGTAATATTCAAACACATTTCCCTTATATTATTCTTGTAATTAATATTAATTATTGAACCAATGCAAATTATGTAGAAAAACTAACGGGGCGCCGGGGCTTTTAAATCATCAAGGTTGCCGTTAACATCAATCAATAATCAGTGACGATAACGATTTGGAACCAGATGTATTCGTATGTATTGACTGTATCACCGAAATTGATATGTAATTCAAGTAGTAGAAGACTCATAAATAGGCGGGGACCCAAGCCTGAAAAAAACGAAAACGTTTACCCGTTTATTATCGAATAGATTCCTATGGTTCTTTAACGTGCTCGGAGGATAGACCGATACACGGGACCGCCCGGTTTACGTCCCCATCCGACGGACGATCGGCAAATACAGTTCCAGTATTTGAAACCTATATGTGTATATGAAATATCAAACTACAGAATCAAGACCTGATTATGTTACACTTTACTAATTTTAACAAGAGTTATAGACCTTTTATGAATTTTGTTTTGTCTTGTGCCAGGGATAATGCGAATTTCTTGTGTTCACAGTAACTGCAGTAAACGGTTTCCGATTTCCACTAAATGTTGTATGGTGGTAAGCCTTATACCTACAAGGCCTTTGACAAGTTCAATACTGAGTAAAACTTGCTTTAAAGAGTTATTACCCTTGGTTATTGAAAGAATATGCACATTTTAGCTGGAGTACACACATTACTTTAGAAAACGGATTCCGATCTTCACATTATTTAGTGTGAGACTTTATATGAATATGAACTTTGACAAGATGACATTGAGCAGAACTGACACCTGCCTTACTGAGTTATTGCCCTTGATTAATGCAAAAATGCAAATTTCAGCTTTCGTACGCAATACATTAAATAAATTGGTTTCGATTTTCACACAATTTGGCGTGTAACTTTATATCAAACGGATTTCAGACAGGTTAGACGAGTATCAAGTTATTGCTCTAAATTGTCGAAAAATTCGATCGTCTGATTGTTTCCTACTTTCCTTTGAAATATCATCAATTACTGTATAATATTCTACTTGAACAAAGAGGATATCGTTCTCTGACTAAGGAGTGTGATTGTTTTCACGATGATTGTAATAAATTGAATTTAATTTTCCATGCTTTTTGGGGTAATATTATTAAGGTCTCGGTTTTGTTTGACAATGAGAACAATTAGGAGTGGTTTACAAAGTTATCGCCCTTGATGTTTGCAAATATTTAAATTTCAGACAGTACACAGCAACTTCAGTAAAGAGTTCTGATTCTCACTAATATTTAGTTGAAGGGTTTTGGACAATTACACCATGTGGACTTGTCACGTAGTTGTATTCGAAGCATTTATATTCATATAAGATAATATTTTTTACACAAATGGAACTAGTTAAGTATGACACTACTGTTTATAGACAAATTGTTGGAATCCCAAATAAGAAAGAAATGAGCAACTCTTGTTGCAGATTTGTTTTTGTTTTGTGATGTTAGAGGTTTCATTTTTAGTCTTTTACCAAATACGCTTAGGCAGATGTAATCGAAGCCTTTTATTATATCTCTTTGTATATGGATGATATATTGGACAATTACAACCCTTTCTTTTCTTTACTACATATACCTTCTTTCCAAAGAATTTCACCTAAAAAAAGCTAATATTTCTCATAGTTGCTATATCTTCTTTACTCGATTTACATCTCGCGATTGAAACTGAGAAATAATAAGCAAATTCTATGACAAGAGAGATCATTTCAATTTTGACACTGTTAAGGGCACCACTAGACACTATTAAAGACAACCATCGAACGTTACCGTCCTTTCAGGATTAAGGTAGACGTCATCATAGGTCCACAATCTTTCCGGTGATCGCGCAATCAAGTGGAAAGCAAAGCGGTGAACTGTAAATGGGTCAACCACTAAACATGCAGTGCGTTGCCAAATAATAAGGTGACAACCTCCTTTGATAAGCATTTAAACAGTGATCATTACCCAATCTTTATCAGGATCACCATGTGACTCTGTCAACGTCTTAGAAAATATTCTGCGATTACGTCATAATTTGTCACATGACCATAGCTAAAATATCAAAATCATCTCCGCAACCTGACACCACTAATGCCATAGGGTGGTGCTGAGTGGTAAACAATCGAACGGAACTCCGCTTACTTTGGACATTTTTGATGAATTTAGGTTAGTATTTTAATGTTAGGTAGGCTGTTTAGAGCTATGAAATTTTAGAAAGTGATGGTAAGAACAAAAGCTATACTGCAACCCTATGGAAAACGCAATGGTAGAGTCCATTTTGATTGTTTTAATGGCGGAGTGATATGTCAAAGAATACATTTTATTCTACCGCAGTATAATGCTGAGCAAACATTAGTGTTTATTAACTAAAATAAATATTGAATAAGAGCAATAAGCTTATATTTGAAAAGGTTTGCGTGACGTTTACTGCATTCTTTTTCAAGAAAGTAATAACGACTAAAATATATTAATCCAAGAGTTAGCATAAGCTTTAGCACAATATTGTGTTACGTGATCTACAGCGGCAGTAAGACAGGACGTTATACCTTTGGAGATGTTTGTAGTGGTGCAGACACTAGAAATAGGAAGAAAGTGTGCTTTATTAGGCTGTTTTTGTAAACTAGGAATCCCGTACATAGTTGGAAGTTTGTTTTGCTTTTCATTTACTCCAGCTTTAATAGTGCTTCATTGAGTTTTATATCCGGACAAACCTTTGCAAAGGTTTATTATCATAACCCTGATTTACTTAAAGTATTGTCAAAACTCTTCTGCTACAAGGTCTGTCACAACGTGAATACTATGGTGACTATATGTACAGACTTTTTAAGATTATTGGTCATTATCACATTCATACAAACTGTGTTAAACTTGTTAACAAACATAACAAAATAGGATATGACCCTATCATTCTGCAATGCACTGCATGTTTAGATGTTGACCCATTTACAGTTCGCCACAATGCTTTACAATTAATGTTGCGATGACCCGACAGATTTTGAACCCTATGATGACTTCTACTCACAGGCATTTATTAGGATATATAGTATAGAAGGCTAGAGAGAATATAGTTATAGTATATGTATATAGTAAAGGACCTTCTTCTGCTCTCTATCTCTATCCGTCTATGCTATATATCGTAATGAATGCACGTGCTTCTACCTAAATATTGCAAGGGATGGTAACGCCTAATTTTTTACTTTAATATTGTCTTATCGTCATCATTCTTTTTTTGTCCTGGCTTCTGACAAGTATTTGCTTTGTGGCTTTCTGGGAATTTTTATTCATATATACATGATCATTTTGTGTTTTACTTATATTGCCTACTAATTGCTATTAATACTTCCTAGTTTGTAAGGGGTTATAGCCTCGCTGGTCTAATTTTATTGGAATGAAAATAGGGTAAGAGTGAGGTATGGTGCACTCTAGAATCTGGTTTAACCCCAGCAGCCTTTATGTCACTGACCATTCCAAGAAGGTACCCATATTGTCGCTGACCATTCCAAGTAGGTACCCATATTTCAATCGTTTGAGTTTGCCATTTAGCATACTTTTCTCTTTTTTCTATCCTTGTGATTGGTGTTTGTTTCAAATACGTGTGTTTGGTTGAATGATTGTGTTCTGTGAATGTTATATTTCCTTCTCGACTTTTATACCATAATTTGCTTCTGACTCGAAATAGGATATGGATACTTATAGTTTTAAACTGTAAACATGATTCTATTACACTATTTAAAAGTAAAAATTTCAAATAAATCATTTAGATAGTATTCAAGATGTTTTGGAGAAACTCTGTCAGACGTCATACCCAAACACTGACGTCGCTCAATCGCCTTCCAACGAAACTAGTCAATAAAACCCCCGTTATTTTTCTGATAAATACAATCATACGACTGTGACAAAATAGTGAACCAATTTGGAAGTTTACAATTTGATAAGACAGTAATTGCAGTAACTACTACTCTATTTTCAAGGTAAATTAAAGGTCCATAACTGTATTAAGAAATCTAAAAGCTACCATCGAACGGATTCTAAATATCTGCCAGTATGTTAATGTTATTAAGACTTCACACTAAACGATATGGTTTAAACCCTACACAATTAAAGATAGTTGTTACAATAATCATATTTTCTAAGTAAATAAGGGCCATACCTCTATTCCAAAATGGCAAAACAATTTGATGTATCATAAATATTATTAACATATACTTGTATCCTATTTGTATATAAAATTTCCACCCAAAATGTTGTTTAATTTTCAACCAAACTTGATTAATTAACATAAACTCAACAACAAAATGTATTTTCGTTGATAATCAGGGGCCATAACTCTATTTAGAAAAGGCAAAGGTACACATTGATCGTAAGGAAGTGCTGTCTGTTTGGTATAAGGCTTCACAGCAATTTTAGTTAAAATCCAAAATAAGATAAAGAAGTTATCAAAACCTTGCACCTAAGCTTTACCCAAAATGTGCATTTTCGTTAAGTAATTCAGGGGTCATAACTCTATTCTGAAAAGGAGAAAATCGGTCTTGCTCGTAAGAAAGTGGCATTTTAACGATATAACACTTCACAGTAAAGTTAGTTTTAACGAAAACAATTTACAGAAGTTATTAACAACGTGCATGAAAGCTTTAGCCAAAAGGTAGATGCCCGTCCCTCCCTCCACCCATCTGCCCGCCATCTTCAATCCTTAAACCGCTTTTGATTTTAAAAAAATAATTGAAAATTACATTCGGCATAAACAGAATAAAATCAGGCGTGCTTATGTCTTATTTATGTACAAAACAAAATCATATCGCTAAAATATAAACTTGTACACATTTTTTCTTTGAATATCAATATTTTCTTATCACTTCTGGGCTTCCGTAGAAAATGCGTTGGTGTTACGAAATGCAAAGAATACCATTACTCAATACAGGGGTTTCGTATAGAGTACAGTTTCTGCTATTGATATGCAAAAAATCACGAGTATATCTTTCCGGGTAAACCAAAAGTGTTTTTTTGCACGATACGAGAAGTTGGGTCCCTGCCTAAAAATGACTGTATACCAATTTGACTGCGTTACGGTATTTTTACTAAAATACAGTTGTTTTATGAACAGTAAAATGACGTTGATACACAGTCCTACCCCCATTGCAGCTTTCTGAGTCCGGGATAACATTTCTACTGAATTTTCGGCAATATTTTACTTCCAGAAAAGTGCGGTGTCTCAGTAGTTTGGACAGGTACATAGGCTCCGGCAATAATGTATATGTGCCGATTAAAAGTATGGGTTTATTTAAGGGTGCTTGCAAAAATGCGTTGGTAACTCTTAATTCCACGCTCCTGTCTTGGGGTTTGGCCTGGCTGGTTAAATCCGTTTATAGCGTGTTTATAGAGTTTGATTCTCAAAATATGTAAGTTTTATATATCTCGTCGTCAATAGGTTTAGAAATTGTAAATTTGGCTGTTGTTGACGGGATACCTACTTTAATCGACATTTTACCGTGAGCTCAGCAATGTTTGATATATTTTGAAATTATAAGTGAATTTAGAAAGCCTTCTCGTAGAAAAAGCTATCAGATGTAATCGCTGCTGGTTTTGTCATAACAATTTTTGATAGATATTTAACGATTTAAGTCTCGTGCTATCTAAGTCGACTGGAGGGCCGTGCAACTGGGATAGATATGGTTCCCAAAAGCACAATTATTTTAATATTAAATAAATAGTAACTCTTCTTCAAATTTTCGAACACTTGTTCTTTTTCAAGAAAAAGCACAGAAATACAACAAATTTTCGAACAGATATACAGATATGAACAATTATTTTAGATATCTGTTTCATCTGTGATAGTTCACATAGACAGACTTTTTTATAAAATCAGCACACTCTGAAAAGTATATATCGAACGGTTCACGAAAACAATCGTTATATCTTTCAAGAGTATTGCATTTGTGGCTGATCTACAATTTGACATTTAAAGGCATTAAGTTTCATATTATGCCAATGTTTGCACATCTTTTGTTTCTCGCTTTTTTAAAGTGATATACGGTGAATATGATCGATTGTGAGACACGCAGAGCAGCATGAAGATAAGTGCACTTTCTTCTAGTTTTTAAGCAAACATTTATCTCACTAGGTAAACATATTGAACACATTTCAAGATCATTTCACACACAAAGGGGAAAACAGTGTCGTTCTTCTCACGAAAATTGAAATAATATTGATCTAACATGAACATTGAGCAGTCGATTAGTCATGAGGGCTTAATTAAAAATTATATAAATCCACAAAGCGCAATTTCTTACAAAACTGCATTGTGTAATAGAATAGTTTGTGGTTGCCTCTGATTGTTAATAGTTGAACTTTTTATTATACGGACACCACGAGTATTATATTTTGCCAAGTCCCGAGCATTATATTTTGCCTAGTCCTCGATGGTAGGGTGACAACAGAGTATTGGCGAAGTCTTGCTATGATGCCTACATGACAAACACTTTTTGTTGTCATCGCTGCATCACGAGTATTGGCGCAGTCTGCCTTTGGCATATTCCTTTGACATAAACTTGTCGATGTCATCTAAACATCACGAGTATTGGCGCAGTCTGCCTGTGGCATATTCCTTTGACATACACTTGTCGATGTCATCTAAACATCACGAGTATTGGCGCAGTCTGCCTGTGGCATATTCCTTTGACATACACTTGTCGATGTCATCTAAACATCACGAGCATTGGCGCAGTCTGCCTTTGGCATATTCCTTTGACATACACTTGTCGATGTCATCTAAACATCCCGAGCATTGGCGCAGTCTGCCATTGGCATATTCCTTTGACATACACTTGTCGATGTCATCTAAACATCACGAACATTGGCGCAGTCTGCCTATGATACATACCCTTAACACACACTTTTCGATGGCATCGTGACATCACGAGCGCTGGTGTAGTCTGGCTATGATGCATAGTAGCCTACCCTTAGCAAACACGTGTCGATGGCATCTTAACATCATGAGCCTTTGCATGGTCTTGCTATGACGGATACATTCTCTTTTGTCGATGATACGAGCATAGTCGTAGTCTGGCTATAATTTCTATCTCTGGCAAAAACGTGTAGATGGCATAGTAACATCACGAGCCTTGGCGTAGTCTAGCTACGCGATGCCTCATACCCCCGACAAATACTTGTTGATGACATCGTGACATCACGAGCCTTGGCGTAGTCTAGCTACGCGATGCCTCCTACCCCTGACAAACACTTGTGGATAGCAAGCATAGTGACATCACGAGCGTTGGCGTAGTCTAGCTTCGCGATGCCTCCTACCCCTGACAAACACTTGTCTATAGCATAGTGACATCACGAACCTTGGCGTAATCTAGCTATGCGATGCATCGAGACATCAAGTACCTTGGCGTAGTCTCCGTCAGATGCATGTTCTAACAAACACGTACAAATGACATCGTGGTATCACGAGTATTGGCGTAGTCAGCCTATGATGCCTACCCCTGTCAACGACTTAATAATGACATCACTCTGCTTTAGATGCGTATTCCTAACAAACACGTACCAATGACATGTCAGCCTATGATGCCTAACCCTGTCAACGACTTAACAATGACATCACTCTGCTTTAGATGCGTATTCCTAACAAACATGCATCAATGGCATCGTGACATCACGAATATTGGCGAAGTCTGGCTATGATATCTAATGATATAATTAACTTATATTCCCCCTGTTAAGTCATTATATTTTAAGATTATGGATATGTAGAAATGTATTCTCCCAAAACGAAAAATTATCTAATACTGTTGCCAATAAATGTCATAATATGCCCAAATCCCTATGGGATTTCATCGGATATTTTTTTTTATATTTGAATGAATCATGTGACTTTGTGTTTGAATTGTAAATATGTCGCCTCATGGGCCGGTCCGGCATAATGGCATTTTGAAAATAAAACGTTCTAAAGTTTCCAAAACTGTATCTACCTCTGACAAAATACTCGTCGATGGCACCGTTGTCGATGGCACCGTGACATCATGAGCCTTAATTTTGTCTGGCTGTGATGACACTTGTCGATGGCACCGTGACATCATGAGCCTTAATTAGTCTGGCTGTGATGACACTTGTCGATAACACCGTGACATCATGAGCCTTAATTAAGTCTGGCTGTGATGATACTTGTCGATGGCACCGTGACATCATGAGCCTTAATTTAGTCTGGCTGTGATGATACTTGTCGATGGCACCGTGACATCATGAGCCTTAATTTAGTCTGGCTGTGATGATACTTGTCGATGGCACCGTGACATAATGAGCCTTAATTTAGTCTGGCTCTTATGACACTTGACGATAACACCGTGAAATCATGAGCCTTAATTTAGTCTGGCTGTGGTAACATTTGTCGATAACACCGTGACATCATGAGCCTTAATTTAGTATGGCTGTGATGACATTTGTCAACGGCACCGTGACATCATTCGCCTTAGCTTAGTCTGGCTATGGTGAAATTTGTCATGACACTTGTCGATAACACCGTGACATCATGCGCCTTAATTTAGTATGGCTGTGGTGACATTTGTCATGACAATTGTCGATAACACCATGACATCATCATCCTTATTTTAGTCTGGCAGTGATGACACTTGTCGATGGCACCGTGACATCATGCGCCTTAATTTAGTCTGGCTGTGATGACATTTGTCGACGGCACCGTGACATCATGCGCCTTAATTTAGTCTGGCTTTGATGACATTTGTCGATGGCACCGTGACATCATGAACTTTAATTTAGTCTGGCTGTGATGACATTTGTCGATGGCACCGTGACATCATGGGCCTTAATTTAGTCTGTCTGTGGTGACATTTGTCGATGGCACCATGACATCATGAACTTTAGCTTAGTCTACATGACACCACATGCCTCGGCATAGTCTGGCTATGATTCCTACCCCCGTCATGCCTACACCAAATACTGACCTACAATTGTCGATGGAATCGTAGCATCACGACCTTGACCTCGATATTATGGATATTATAATTATGCAGAAATAGATGTTCTTGTTTTTATCTGCTGCGTTTTATTTTGTATGACATCATGACATCAAGAGCCTTGGAGTAGTCTTGCTATGTTTGTCTTAATGTTTCTATTATTCCAGACTTCTATATAACATATAAACAAAAACGCACTTTGATGTTGAACATGGGGGAGGGGGCGAGGGTGGGGGAGTGTGGGGTGGGTAACAGTGGGTGGGGTATAGTCAAATGTATAACTTCTAAAAATGTAGTTTATAACTAATGTGTTGATTTTCTTCTTGTTCAGTTCTGGTAACGTAACCAAAACTGTAACGGCAATTACTGTTGAACTTAATAACGTTTTAAAGAATACTATTTCTGTTGTTTCAGAGAGAGCGAATGCGGTTTATGGAGATGTTTATTCCTTCCTTAGAATAAAAACCACTGCGGGTTCGAATTCCACTGGGAGATCAACTTGTAAGTGAGAACGTATCTATTCTTACGGATGGCGGGAGGTATACATTACTAGTTCTACTCAGGAAAAATGGGGCGGTCTGCCTTTTCCACAAACAATTTGACCGTCATATATATGGCCTAAAATGTGCTAAAACGGACGTAAACACCATTAAACAAAAAACACATCCTTAGAATAAAACATATTTATGAGGGGTAGGATATACTATATCTTGTATTAAAAACATGGTGGCATCACGATTCACGAGCCTTGTGTTTGTCTTACTGTGATCTGTGATCGATATCACATCTATGACGCGGTTACTTCCCAAAACAAACCTATATTTTCATAAGTTGATGTAAAGATAAGTATGACATACAAAGGAGGTTCACGTTGACAGTAGGTTCACGTTGACATATGCGTGTTTTGAAAGTGGCCATGGCTGGGATCGGCATGGGTTGGAATGCGTACCGTTTGGAATAGTTACTAGACAATTTCGCGGACGAGTTCTTCCTGACTACCGAGAGATTCTTGCAGTCTTTCAACTAGACGAGAACTTGAGAAAATGTGAGACCCATTAAGCCATCTCTCAGCACGTGCCCACATCAGCTGTATCAAACATAGCCGCTCTCGTGCATAAAATCACGAATGTAATTGCATGCATTCTTTAGACGCCAGCAAGTTAGAAAGGAATAGATCGATGCACTGTCGTATCGAAATATCTGGATGATACCCACTTTTTGTTTTCCATGTCAAATTGTTCGATGTTTTTGCAATCCATTTTAAAGTATCACTCACAAGTTAAAACCTATTAGACTCTTCATTCATCAAATTCATCTAATTCTTAAAATTGCACAAATGAGCGCACGTGATTCTGAAAAAAAAAGAAAGATTACACAAAAAGATAAACAAGGCTGTCATGACTTGGCAACGGGTTCTGATATTTACACGAACCTTCGGATTAAGCTTGCAGACATTTCCGACCTACTGTCGCGTTGATCATAATAAGCGAGTAAATTAGCTGAATTGCCGCAGTTTTATCAAGGAAAATAGTGAACAACAAGTGCATACACCGGAATGCCTAGTCATCACGAAGGAAGTTTGGTCAAGAACTGTTGATACGTATCTAATTAAAGTATAAATGAAAACCACCACTATTTCTAGGAATTTTAATTTGTTTTCATTGGAATTTAACGGATCGGTATTTGACCAACTGCGTATGTTTTCTAGCATGGGGTTCAGTCGGTAATATATAGTTAATACAGTGACGACTATTCTTGTTTTCTTCTTCTTCTTCTTCTTCTTCTTCTTCTTCTTCTTCTTCTTCTTCTTCTTCTTCTTCTTCTTCTTCTTCTTCTTCTTCTGTAGACTTTGATCCTATGCGTCAAAGGTACTACAATGTTAATAATATGAAAGGGTTATTTGATACTATAGATTTTAGATTTCCTTGAAAGAAATCAGACTATATAAATCATCATATTACAAATATAGTTTATATTACTACCATATCATCCCTTATTTGTAAATTGTTTTATCTTTATGTACTTACATTCATTTTTAATAACAACATTATTTTCTTCATCTTTCATCGGTTTTTGCGCACATAATGACCTATTTATGTGTCGACGTGCCGTGAAACAACGTTCGTTCGTTCATTCATTCATTCATTCATTCATTCATTCATTCATTCATTCATTCATTCATTCATTCATTCATTCATTCATTCATTCATTCATTCATTCATTCATTCATTCATTCATTCATTCATTCATTTATTCATTCATCCTTCTTATTATTATTTTCTTCGACAATTTATTATTCGGCTTCTTCTACATCATCTAACATTATGCTAGTACTTCTGGTACATGTCATATCTATTCATAGCTCTTTTATATCTGTTCATATTTATTGACTCTTAACTTTTTCTTTCTTTCTTTTTTAATTTTCCGTCCAATGCTGGTTGGATGGTTGTATCCATCTGTTCATGCCCAGTACATGTATATATGGTTATAGGGTAGGGATCTCAACGATTTCCAAGTTATAACCTTGGGGATATGCCCCCATAAACCCCGGGACCAATGCTGGTTGGATGGTTGTATCCGCTTGTGTATTCCCAGTAATTGCATACATGCATATGCTAATTGGGTATGGAATCTCAACGGTTTCCAAGTTATGACCCAGGGATTATGTCCCAAGGTGTGGTGCTAGGTCCCATGGCCGATGCTGGTTGGATAGTTGTATCTGTCTGATCATGACCAGTAAGAGTATGTAAAACATGTGACCCCTGGGGTGTGGCCAAATTTAACCACGGGGTCACCATTTGAACAGACTTGATTGTATGCTACATGCAAGATGTTAGACCTCTAACTCTTGCAGTTTCAGAGAAGAATATGTTTTTAAATATCTATATAACTCTATGTAAAACTGTGAACCCGGGGGCGGGGACAAATCAAACCACAGGGTCACCATTTGAATAGACTTGGTAGAAAACCATAGAATTTTGCTACATGCAAAAGTATTATACATCTAGCACTTGTAGTTTCAGAGAAGATTGTTTAAAAATGTTCCTATATAACTCTATGTAAAACTGTGACCCCGGGGCGGGGCCATTTTTGACCCCCAGTGGACACCATTTGAACACACTTGGTAGAGGACCGTCAACTGATATTGCATGTAATATATGAGAGGCAGAAGATATTTCATTTTTTCCCTTCATAAGTCTATGCAAACTATGCAAAATGTATATATATACAAAAGTTGTACTATCTCGGGGCGCAGCCATTTTTAACCCCAGGGACTTCATTATTGGAAAAAAAAAACTTTAGTAAAAAAAAAACTGTCGAAATATATTTAGTGGTTCTTGAGAAGAATTTTGAAGGAGTCCTCCTTTTATGGCAACGGCGGCCATTTTAGTTGACCTAATTTAAACAAATTTTAAAACTATTGACCAAAATATCACCCATGTGCAGTTTGGTCAAAATTGACCAAGTCGTTTCTGAGAAGAAGCCAAAGTAACGACAAACAGTAACGACGATGGACAAAAAATGATCCCAATCTTCGGCTCAGGTTAGCAAAAAACAACAACATAAAAACAAACAACAACAACAACAAGACGATAAATG
The DNA here is from genome assembly GCA_037043455.1 of Cyrtodaria siliqua. Taxonomy (NCBI): domain Eukaryota; kingdom Metazoa; phylum Mollusca; class Bivalvia; order Adapedonta; family Hiatellidae; genus Cyrtodaria; species Cyrtodaria siliqua. The sequence goes on along the minus strand of JAWPHD010008961.1, from coordinate 16,153 downwards.
CAAATTCCACAATTCTATCGTTTACTTTAACAATTATCCCCCATTCCATTCAAATATATCTTACACGTTATGAACTCATCAATGAAATCAAATAACTTAGGCAATGTGTACATTCGTGTAAGTATATAGTAGCTAAATTGAGTTTAGGAAGCGGAGAGAGAGCATGAAATCTTAAACCGCGGGCTAGGGGATTCTGGTGGGCATGCCCATTGTCCCAACGAATTATTTGGGTTTCCCAAATGGAATGTTGTAAATTATGGTGTCTTTATTTTCAGGATGAACAACGATGATCCTTGCGTGTCCTCTTAAAGTAGCTATCCCGTCAACAGCAGCCAACTTTTACAACATAATTTATGTATACACAGTTTCTAATCCTACTGACGACGAGGTATATAATTATATAAGATACATATTTTGAACCAAACTGTATAGACACAGTATAAAGGCCAAACATCAAAACTGCAGCACTACCAACTTATAATTCATTTTACGCATATTCGATCACGGGTATTTTAAGAACTCGTGAATAAACCTATACCTTTAGTCGGCACATATACATACACCTGGATAGAATATTTAGCGGGTTGGTTTCTTTAAATCCGACAAGCATACGGAAACTAGACCCAGGCGCGTGCCGGGTGCGCCCTCCACGGTGGGTGCGCCGTTGGACTATATACAATATATAGGTAAGAAGTGTTTAGAAATATCAAGCACAGCTAATTGTTAGGCCATTGTTTTCTTGTTATTCATTCTCTTACCTGTCATGTGCGTTTTCTCAGTCACAACCATAGTTATGTAGCATTATGACAGGTACACCAGAGGTGACTGGATGATTTATGGGCTGTTGAAACCCTTACATAAACATCAGTGCTCATCTAGAGTTGTGCCCAGCCTCAACCGGATTCCAGTGAACTATGAACAATTAAAGCGTTGACCGCAACACTGCTGTATATTCATCTTTATTTATATGCAGAAACAACAGTGTTGCGTTGACTCTCGGATTGTCCTTTCTATTACTGTTCTTGAGGAACTGGGATGACACACGTTTATACTTTTAGTACAGTTTTGTTTAGCTGTGACTGTAGCTGGATTTCCATTCTTTTTTCATCTTTTTTTTTCTATCTTTTTTTTTAGGACGACCAACTAGTCCTTTAATCGTGCGATTGTTCTGTGTTCCATAATTATTTATCCGGCTGACAGCTAAATGTTGCAGCAGTAGAGATCATATAAATGTTCGTAAATACATGTGGCAATTGGTGGCATTTTTGACGTGCATTCAATTTTAATAAGATAAACAACGGTAATGTATACAAGTTGTATTTTCTTACTGATTTCCTTCGTTTCCAAATGAAGCCTCCATAATGCACCTACAACAGTGTATTGCTTTTAAAACTGTCCCCCTCCATTATCTCCTTCGCATTGTCGTCTCTGGCCCTGTACAGTGATGCTGACTGAAGCCTGGTTCCCTGGCAGAGCCTCATGTGAAGGCGAGGAAACCAGACTATGCTGATTGTTGAGACTGATATTCATGCTCCTTTGCAGATTATGTCAGGGAGAATTCAAAGTCCGTGGTTGTTTCGGAATTTCGTACATGCCATCCTTCTACATTAATATCTAATGTAACGAAATTGTAATGGTGCGAAACGTTGGTTTGATTAATGCATATCAAATTGAAAGTATATCTTAATTGTTGTTTGGCTAATTTAGACGGAGTGCATGCACCGACCCATGGTGATTGCACGCGGTAGACTTTCTATAATAAACAGAGCTTATCTCAGAGACAAACCCACCAGAGATCCACCGATGAGCCATTTAGGCTGAAATCTACCTGCAGACGTCGTACCTGGTCTACCGGTGCAGTTGTTCATGGTGGTAAAGACGCATATATACACGTGCGAGTTTGACCCAGGAGTTCCAATTTTCCCACATCCCAAAAGTGTTTCTTTTCCCCACTTTTTCCCACGAGTGTTTTTCACAACTTCGATCAGAGATCTAAGAAACTGCAAAGCTTTGCCGATAGTTCGAGTTCAGTAGCAACAGTTCTAAGATAGCAATACTGAGGATCTTCACTCTTTTTCTTCCTCTTATAAATGTTAATTTACTCCAACTTCCGTGCAACTATTTAATAGATTCTTAATTAACTGAAAACCTGACTGAAAGTGAAGCAAACGAGAAAATTCATATTATTATGAAAAACACGTTTTCAGCTGAGAAATACATCTATAAATTTAGAAGAAGAAAAATTAGGGGTGCTTATTGATGCTGTTTGCGTTCTTTCTACGAAGAAACCCTTTAATGTTATAATATCCCACTGCTCGTATTGACAGAGCCGTCCAGAAACAGGTAGGAGACATTTAAGTTGAGGAAGACCCCATGCCACACTGTCTCTGGATGTGTCAATGATTACCTTACCAGTTTACACTTGGTCAACCAGAGGAATCAGGTGGGAAAGTTTTACTTTTGTCAGTTTTTGCTGCAAATACCATCACGGCAAATTTAAAGGCACGCACGGCAATCTGGAAATTTGTGTCGAGCATTAAAATTAGCACCTATATTTATTAATCCAGCATCATTCTAACTTTAAACCTGAGTATACATAATTACATATAGAGCAGTAGTATTTCAAATGTTCTGTTCTGTTTAAAGCAGTATTTCAAATTTTATTTGCAATCCTACCACAGGTTTAAATAGCAATATGATCAGCAATTAATGCTATGCAAAAATACTCTAACTTGAACACTATGCAATTTTTTTTTATAACAATTTGCAAATAATTATACGAGTTATGTAGAACCACAACTAACGGGACACACGACGTTTACAAACAAATAAGATTGCTATGTGTCCCTTTAAAGAAACCAACCCGCCAAATAACGGCAAAAGTACACTACAAAACTGTTCATCAACACTCTGTCCAGGTGTTGAGGTCATATAATAACGTTTATTATATAACCTATAAATAGAGGCGTTTTCATTGGCTAAAAAGTATTTTTTTAGAAAAAATATCTAGCGATATTGACCTGTTTTTTTGATATTGACCTGTTTTTTTGATATTGACCTGTTTTATATAATTGTTTTTTTGATATTGACCTGTTTTATATAATTGTAAATTGAGGGTTATATAATAAAACAGTTATGGACTTTTCAGCTGTTATACATGATGTTGATATGCACCAAAAAATCATTATTGACCTCGGCTATCGCCTCGGTCAATAATGATTTTTTTGGTGCATATCACATCATGTATAACAGCTGAAAAGTCCATAATTGTATAATATGTACCGATTAAGTATGGATTTATTTAAGGGTGTTGAAAATGCGTAAAGTGAATTATGAGTTGGTAACTCTTAATTCCACGCTCCTGTCTTAGGGTTTGGCCTGGCTGGTTAAAGCCGTTTATAGCGTGTTTTCTCAAAATATGTATGCTATATATATCTCGTCTTCAATAGGTTTAGAAATTGTAAATGTTGGCTGTTGTTTGCGGGATACCTACTTTAATAGGCATTTTACCGTGAGCTCAGCAATGTTTTATATATTTTGAAATTCTAAGTGAATTTTGAAAGCCTTCTCGTAGAAAAAGCTATCAGATGTAATCTCTGCTGGTTTTGTCATAACAATTTTTGATAGATATTTAACGATTTAAGTCTCGTGCTATCTAAGTCGACTGGAGGGCCGTGCAACTGGGATAGATATGGTTCCCAAAAGCACAATTATTTTAATATTAAATAAATAGTAACTCTTCTTCAAATTTTCGAACACTTGTTCTTTTTCAAGAACAAGCACAGAAATACAACAAATTTTCGAACAGCTATACAGATATGTACAATTATTTTAGATATCTGTTTCATCTGTGATAGTTCACATAGACAGAATTTTTGAACGGTATTATTTTATAAAATCAGCACACTCTGAAAAGTATATATCGAACTGTTCACGAAAACAATCGTTATATCTTTCAAGAGTATTGCATAGTGGCTGATCTTCAATTTGACATTTAAAGGCATTAAGTTTCATATTATGCCAATGTTTGCACATCTTTTGTTTCTCGCTTTTTTAAAGTGATATACGGTGAATATGATCGATTGTGCGACACGCAGAGCAGCATGAAGATAAGTGCACTTTCTTCTAGTTTTTAAGCAAACATTTATCTCACTAGGTAAACATATTGAACACATTTCAAGATCATTTCACACACAAGGGGGAAAACAGTGCCGTTCTTCTCACGAAAATTGAAATAATATTGATCTAACATAAACATTGAGCAGTCGATTAGTCATGAGGGCTTAATTAAAAATTATATAAATCCACAAAGCGCATTTTCTTGCAAAATTGCATTGTGTAATAGAATAGTTTGTGGTTGCCACTGATTGTTACTAGTTGAACTTTTTATTACACGAACACCACGAGTATTATATGTTGCATAGTCCCGAGCATTATATGTTGCCTAGTCCCATGACAAACACTATCGATGGTAGGGTGACACCAGAGTATTGGCGAAGTCTGGCTATGATGTTGGCATCGCTGCATCACGAGTATTGGCGCAGAAAAAAACGTGTCGATGCCATCGTGACATCAGGAGCCTTGGCGTAGTCTAGCCACGCGATGCCTCCTACCCCCGACAAACACTTGTCGATGCCATCGTGACATCAGGAGCCTTGGCGTAGTCTAGCCACGCGATGCCTCCTACCCCCGACAAACACTTGTCGATGGCATCGTGACATCACGAGCCTTGGCGTAGTCTAGCTACGCGATGCCTCCTACCCCCGACAAACACTTGTCGATAGCAGAGTGACATCACGAACCTTAGCGTAGTCTAGCTATGCGATGCCTCGAGACATCAAGTATCTTGGCGTAGTCTCCCTCATATGCATGTCCTAACAAACACGTACCAATGACATCTTGACATCACGAGTATTGGCGTAGTCAGCCTATGATGCCTACCCCTGTCAACGACTTAACAATGACATCACGCTGCTTTAGACGCGTATTCCTAACAAACACGTATCAATGACATCGTGACATCACGAATATTGGCGAAATCTGGCTATGATATCTAATGATATAATTAACTTATATTCCCTCTGTTAAGTCATTATATTTTAAGATTATGGATATGCAGAAATGTATTCTCCCAAAACGAAAAATTATCTAATAGTGTTGCCAATAAAAAAAACGAAAAATTATCTGATACTGTTGCCAATAAATGTCATTATATGCACAAATCCCTATGGGATTTCATCGGATATTTTTTTTTATATTTGAATGAATCATGTGACTTTGTGTTTGAATTGTAAATATGTTGCCACATGGGCCAGTCTGGCATAATGGCATTTTGAAAATAAAACGTTCTAAAGTTTCCAAAACTGTATCTACCTCTGACAAAAACTCATCGATGGCACCATCATGAGCCTTAATTTAGTCTGGCTCTTATGACACTTGTCGATAACACCGTGAAATCATGAGACTTAATTTAGTCTGGCTGTGATGACACTTGTCGATGGCACCGTCCATCATGGGTTTTTATTTAGTCTGGCTGTGATGCCAGTTGTAGATAACACCGTGACATGCACCTTAGCTTAGTCTGGCTATGGTAACATGTATCGATGGCACCGTGAAATCATGATCATTAATTTAGTCTGGCTGTGGTAACATTTGTCGATAACACCGTGACATCATGAGCCTTAATTTAGTATGGCTGTGATGACATTTGTCAACGGCACCGTGACATCATTCGCCTTAGCTTAGTCTGGCTATGGTGAAATTTGTCATGACACTTGTTGATAACACCGTGACATCATGCGCCTTAATTTAGCATGGCTGTGGTGACATTTATCATGACAATTGTCGATAACACCGTGACATCATCATCCTTATTTTAGTCTGGCAGTGATGACACTTGTCGATGGCACCGTGACATCATGCGCCTTAATTTAGTCTGGCTGTGATGACATTTGTCGACGGCACCGTGACATCATGCGCCTTAATTTAGTCTGGCTGTGATGACATTTGTCGATGGCACCGTGACATCATGAACTTTAATTTATTCTGGCTGTGATGACATTTGTCGATGGCACCGTGACATCATGGACCTTAATTTAGTCTGGCTGTGATGACATTTGTCGATGGCACCGTGACATCATTGACCTTAATTTAGTCTGTCTGTGGTGACATGTGTTGATGCACCATGACATCATGAGCTTTAGCTTAGTCTACATGACACCACATGCATCGGCATAGTCTGGCTATGATTCCTACCCCCGTCATGCCTACAACAAATACTGACCTACAATTGTCGATGGAATCGTAGCATCACGGCCTTGACCTCGATATTATGGATATCATAATTATGCAGAAATAGATGTTCTTGTTTTTATCTGCTGCGTTTTATTTTGTATGACATCATGACATCAAGAGCCTTGGCGTAGTCTTGCTATGTTTTCTTAATGTTTTTATTATTCCAGACTTCTATATAACATATAAACAAAAACGCACTTTGATGTTGAACATGGGGGAGGGAGCGAGGGTGGGGGAGTGTGGGGTGGGTAACAGTATAGTCAAATGTATAACTTCTAAAAATGTAGTTTATAACTAATGTATTGATTTTCTTCTTGTTCAGTTCTGGTAACGTAACCAAAACTGTAACGGCAATTACTGTTGAACTTAATAATGTTTTTAAGAATACTATTTCTGTTGTTTCAGAGAGAGCGAATGCGGTTGATGGAGATGTTTATTCCTTCCTTAGAATAAAAACCGCTGCGGGTTCGAATTCCACTGGGATATCAACTTGTAAGTGAGAAAGTATCTATTCTTACGGATGGCGGGAGGTATACATTACTAGTTATACTCAGGAAAAATGGGGTGGTCTGCCTCTTCCACAAAAAATTTGACCGTCATATATATGGCCTAAAATGTGCTAAAACGGACGTAAACACCATTAAACAAACAAACAAACACATCCTTAGAATAAAACATACTTATGAGGGATAGGATATATTATATCGTGTATTAAAAACATGGTGGCATCACGATTCACGAGCCTTGGGGTTGTCTTACTGTGATCTGTGATCGATATCGCTATAAGATGCTCATCTTTTTCTTTCGGTATATCAATGACGCGGTTACTTCCCAAAACAAACCTATGAACGGCATGCCATGCATATATTTTCATAAGTTGATGTAAAGATAAGTATGACATACAAAGTAGGTTCACGATGACATATGCGAGTTTTGAAAGTGGCCATGCGTGTTTTGAAAGTGGCCATGGCTGGGATCTGCATGGGTTGGAATGCGTACCGTTTGGAATAAGTTACTAGACAATTTCGCGGACGAGTTCTTCCTGACTCCCGAGAGATTCTTGCAGTCTTTCAACTAGACGAGAACTTGAGAAAATGTGAGACGCATTAAGCCATCGATCAGCACGTGCCCATATCAACTGTATCAAATATAGCCGCTCTCGTGCATAAAATCACGAATGTAATTGCATGCATTCTTTAGACACCAGCAAGTTAGAAAGGAATAGATCGATGCACTGTCGTATCGAAATATCTGGATGATACCCACTTTTTGTTTTCCATGTCAAATTGTTCGATGTTTTTTGCAATACATTTTTAAGTTCACTCACAAGTTTAAGCCGATTAGACACTTCATTCATCAAAATTCATCTAATTCTTAAAATTGCACAAATGAGCCCACGTGATTCTGAAAAAAAAGAAAGTTTATATACGCAAAAAGATAAGCAAAGCTGTCATGACTTGGCAACGGGTTCTGATATTTACACGAACCGTCGGATTAAACTTGCAGACATTTCCGACCTACTGTCGCGTTGAGCATAATAAGCGAGTAAATTAGCTGAATTGCCGCAGTTTTATCAAGGAAAATAGTGAACAACAAGTGCATACACCGGAATGCCTAGTCATCACGAAGGAAGTTTGGTCAAGAACTGTTGAGATACGTATCTAATTAAAGTATAAATGAAAACCACCACTATTTCTAGGAATTTTAATTTGTTTTCATTGGAATTTAACGGATCGGTATTTGACCAACTGCGTATGTTTTCTAGCATGGGGTTCAGACGGTAATATATAGCTAATATCCTACTATTATATCTGTTCATATTTATTGACTCTTAACTTTTTCTTTCTTTCTTTTTTAACTCCCGTCCAATGCTGGTTGGTTATAGGTAGGGATCTCGCCAAGTAATGGCCCAGGGGATACGCACCATAGGTGGGGATGGGTGTATCAGTCTGTTCATGCCCAGTACATGTATGTATGGTCATGGGATAGGGATCTCAACGGTTTCCAAGTTATGACCCAGGGGATATGCCCCCATATGTGGGGATGGATCCCGGGGCCAATGCAGGTTTGATGGTTGTATCCGCCTGTTTATGCTCAGTAACTTTATATATGGTTATAGGTTATGGGTCTCAACGATTTACACGATATGGCCAAGGGATTATGTCCCAAGGGGTGGGGCTAGACCCCATGGCCGATGCTAGTTGGATGGTTGTATCCGTCTGTTCATGCTTATTGCTTGGGGCGCTTGTTTCAGCCAAAGGTTTTTCTGCAATAATTTGAGCAATTTAAATAATATGCACATCAGTTATATATCATTAGAACTGGCATTTTTAGTGGTAAATAAAACTACTTCAATTTTGAAAATCGGTAGAAAAATAAATATTTTACAGCCAAACTTATTTTTTGATGGGGCTTTTCCTATGTAAATTCCTTGTTGGTTGAACCGCAGAAAATTAAGAAATTTCAAATAACTTCAGTTAGCCTTCATATTTTGCTAAAAAACTTTCAGGGTGTCTTAATTTACTAATATCCAACAATTTAAAACCATTTCTGGATAAAAATTCAAAAAATAATTATTTTTCCAATTTTTCATGCAGCAGAATTTTGCATTGAAAATGCCCCATCAAAAACAACTATGGCACATGAAATTTTTACTTCTCAACCGATTTTGAAAAGTAAGGTATTTTTATTTACCACTAAAAATGTCTGTTTCACTGAAATATAACTTATTTAGGTAGTAGATTAATTTTATCTTAAAAGACCAAAACCCTTTGGCTGAAACAAGCGCCCCAAACAGTAGGTAAGTGTATAACTGGTTTCAGAGTAGACAATCTTTGAAGGGTTTTCCCTTTATAAATCTATGTAAAACATGACTCCGGTGGGGCCAAAGTTGACCCCATGGTCTCGATGATTTGAACAAACTTAACAGAGAATGATTAGCTTATGGTGCATGGAAAATATTAGATCTCTAGATTATGTAGTTTCAGAGAAAGATCTTTTTTTTAAAGATGTTCCTTTATAACTCTATGTAAAACTGTGACTCCCGGGACGGGGCCAGATTTGACCACAGAATCACCATTTGAACAAACTTGGAAGAGGACCATACGTTTATGCTACATGAAATATATGAGAGCTATGGCCATACCTTGTAGTTTCCCTATATAGTCTATTTGAACAAGCTTGGTAGAGCATCATAGGAGGCTAATGCTTGAAGTTTCAGAGAAGAATATTTTTTAAAGATTTTCCTATATAACTCTATGCAAAACTAGAGGAATGAATGAATGAATGGTGTTTTACGGCACGTCGACACATACATAGGTCATATTGTGCGCAAAAACTGATGAAGATGAAGAAATGAAGTAGTAATTAAAAAATAATGTAAATATATAAAGATAAAACTATTTACAAGTAAGGGATGATATGGTAGTAATATAAACTATATATGTAAATCAACAAATGCCCGTCAGCGGGTATATAACGGGTATATAAATAAGTAAATATATATAAGAACAGATTATAATGATTTATATAGTCTGATTTCTTTCAGGAAATCTAAAGCAAGACTAAAATCTATAGTCTTTCATAGTATTAACATTGTAGTACCTTCGACACATATGATCAAAGTCTACACATTCCAACAAGATGTGTTTGACCGTTAACGGTGCAAAGCAGGGTATACATTCTGGTAATTGCTCAACTTGTAATAAATATGAATGAGTATAACATGTATGCCCTTTCCTGCACCGGGCTAGGACAACTTCTTCTCGACGAATGGGTCTACTAAAAGAACGCCATTCTCCGAGTAACGGTTTAATTTAATGAAGTTTATTTTAACTGACAAATCCCAAGCGGCTTACCAAGAGTTACGAATATATGTTTTAATACAACTTTTAAAATCAGTACAAGGTAATTTGGAATTAGATATATGTAAACCTAATGCTGCTTTGGCAGCACTATCAGCTCTATCATTATCACGTATTCCTACATGGCTTGGATGCCAGCAGAAAATAATAACATTATCAACTATAAGAGAATTGTACTTTTGTAAAAGTTGAAGCACAACTGGGTTATCATGTTCATATTACCCAGGGCTTGAAGAGATGAAAGGGAATAAGACAATATTATAAAATGGTCATCATCAGATTCCGGAATAGAGTTTAAGCCTTAAATTCAGCTGAAAAGATAAAGGTATTGTCAGACAGGCGGTTGTTTATGTTGTGTTTGTGAACAACAGCTGCTGCAGCTACCTTATCTCCATCTTTAGAACCATCTGTGGTTGAAAGTTACTGTATTTCGATTTAATTTCATTAAATTTGCATTGAAAGACAGTAGGGACAGTACTGGATTTGTTACTATTACAAAGATCAAAAATAACTGTTGGTGTTTCCAAAGTCCACGGTGGAATTTGTGGTACTTTATACTTGGTTGATTTCAGTGTCTCTTAATTTTGGTTTAATACAAAGACCAAATGGTCGAATGGCCTTCGGTTTTCGATCAAAAAGAGGTTTATAACTAGGATTAAAAACAATAACGAAAGATGGGTTTGAAGGATTAGATTGTAATTTAATGGCATATTGAAGGGCTAATTTGTCCCTTCTGTGAGATAGTGATGGTTTATTAGCTTCAACATATAAACTTTCGGCTGGTGATGTACGAAAGGCAACTAAGGCCAGTCGTAATCCTTGATTATGTATAAGATCGAGCATCTGCAAGTATGACTTGCAAGTCGATCCATATACTATTGAGCCGTAGTCCAGCTTGGATCTAATAAGAGATCTATAAAGTTGTAAAAGTACTTTACGATCCGCTCCCCAATTAGTGTTTGCAACAACTTTAAGTAAATTAAGAGCTTTAAGGCACATGACCTTCAAGTATTTAAGGTGTGGTATAAACGTTAATTTACGGTCGAAAACAAGACCAAGGAATTTTGTCTCATCCACTACTGGTATTGGTGACCCATCCAGTGTTAGATGAGGGTCTTCATGATGTTTACGTAGTTGACAAAAGGTCTAAAGTTTATTGAGACATTGTTGAAGTTGTCTCTCGATAGTGTTCATGTTTTTGTTTGCACGATATCTATAACAAAGTCGTCAACATATAGAGAGCAATCCACACCAGGATAGATGCATTTACCTATACTGTTAATTTTTATATTAAAAAGGGTGACAGAAAGCATGCTGCCCTGTGGCACACCCATCTCCTGTTCATGAATGGCAGAGAGGATTGAACCCATTCGGACACGAAACTGTCTATCATCTAAGAAATTCTCTATAAAAATTGGTAATCGGCCTCTAAGACCAAGGTCATAAAGATCATGCATGATACCGTACTTCCATGCAATATCATAAGCTTTCTCCAAGTCAAAAAATACAGTGACTAGATGTTCTTTCTTTACGAAAGCTTCCCTAATAAATGATTCAAATCGAATGTCTGTTGTGCCTCTTTGGCGCCGGAATCCACTTTGTTACTTTTTTTATCAGTTTGTTGGACTCCAACATAATTTATTGGGTCCGTACGATCCTTTCCAGGCTTGGGGACTGGAATAACGATTGCTTCCCGCCAAGAATCGGGGAAGTTTCCTGTCACCCAAACCTTATTAAATATATCAAGAAGTGTAGAGAGACAGGTTTCAGGTAAATGTTTTAATAATTGATAATGGATATCATCAGGACGAGCTGCTGTATCTATGAGCCTTTTTACGGGATTCTCGAAATTCTTTGAGAATGAACAGTTTATTGTAACTCTCCAATTTTTTCGACTTGAAATTCAGCTTCTTCTGTTCTTTTAGTTTCTTATTTTTTAGAAAAATTGGTCAGAAGAAGAGTTTTTAGAAAAAGTTTCTGCCAAAGTGTTTGTAATATCTTAGACAGATGTAATATCTTCATTATCAGTTTTAAGATGATTTACACAACTAGACTTATATTTACCGTTTATTTTCCGGATCATGTCCCATGTCTTCTTAAGAGATGAGCGAGAGTTCACCCTAGAGACATAAGATTTCAAGGATTTCCTCTTGCTATCATTAATAGTACGACGGGCTTTCGCACGACAAGCTCTAAAAGTATCTGAATTATGTTGAGTTGGCCGCAAGTCAAAAACATTCAATGCAGCTTTACGATCGCTAACTGCCTTTTTGCAGTCATCATCTTACCATGGTTTATATGGGCGTTTTGGATTTGCCGAGGTTTTTGGAATAGTTTGATCAGCTTTTCAAAGAGTAGTTGCGTCTTCGACATCCTCGAAAACTGAAGGCTTTAATTGTTCCTCACAAAGAGAATAATGACACGTATCTCAATCGGCTTTGCGAAGTTTCCATCGCTGCGTGTTTTTTTCTGGGAAGTGGAGGGCCGATATTTTCAAGAAATAAGGGGAAGTGGTCACGTCACCAACACTCCACGAAAATTCCATCAAGAACGTTGGATCGCATATTGTTAAATCAATGGAAGAATGAGAGCCTGTAGCTGGATGTAAATAAGTGTGATGTTTTATCATTAAAAAGACATAAATTGTCTTTGGCTAAGAAATCCTCAACTTTCTTGCCTTTATCGTTTATATCTTTACAACATTGGTGGACTCTTGGTTGCACCAGAGTCCGTCGATTTCGTTACATTGGCCGCAAAGGACACACACCGTTACCTCAGTCACACCTTGAGACTTAAGATTATGAGTCATTTCTTCAAGAATGCAGTGCTCCAGTTACCTGGAGCGTACTACACCCTTTGAAGAATTGAGAGAAATGTGAGGAATAACCTCAACACGGATGTTTACGAAAGTTTGAATTTTAAGTAGATTGTCAGAGTGTGATTTTTTGGCACACTCAACAAGAAGTTTTCCATTATTGAGTTTTTTAACACTCATTGGCTCACCGGCGATGCCAAGTAAAGCCTGGAGATGGCAAATGGAGAGAGTCTTATGATAGGTTTGTCATCCTCTAGAGAGATAATATTGAGAAAACGAGGCCAATTTAAATGAGAAATATCCTCATCAGATTCAGGTTCGGACTCTTCTCTAAATCGTTTAAAATCAGTCGTGTTTTTGTGTGCGTGTTTGGGTCCCATAATGGGAAATTGATATTCATTCTCCACGCTTCTCACCCAACTCGGAGTCCAACAAGGAGACATTTGCTGTTGATATCCGACAGAGAAATGCCAAGAATACGTAAGATGTATATTCATATAAAACCACCGCATCAGACCCCCATACCACCCAGCGGACATAACCCCTTAACTAAAAAGTCGAAGAGCCGCACTTATGTTCCGCCTAAAAGTGGCATGAGTACAGCACAATAGCGTTCAGAAATACATTATTAGCCCTAGCGCCACCGCCATAAAGGATCCTTTCTACATTATGTTTAAAGAGGACAAAATAAGAGTAAGATAAACGAGAGGGATTGAGAGAGATGTGAATTAAATAAGAAGTTAGGATCCCGTATAGCTGGCGTGACAAACCGATTGATCAGATCGGGCCAATCTAACCGCCCGTCTTGTTGAAGTCCGGACCATGGAGATGACTACCAGATCTCCACGTCACTCAACCACCAGGATTCCCTTGTCCAACGACACGGGTCGCCTCCCACGGTAAACAGGTGGGTTACTTTTTGGGGGTGGGGGTGGGGGGGGGGTGCTAAGTAACGAACATTCGCTTGATTCTTATCACCCCACCACCGACTGGGAGTGGGGGTGTGTGGGGGGGGGAGAAGAAGATTTGTTTCAGGTTTTCTATCGTTTATGGCAACCATTGACCTAATGATCACCCATGTAAAGTTTGTGAGAAAATGTTTAAGCCAAATTAACGACAAACGGACGGACAACGGACGAAGGGTGATCCCAGTTGCTCAGCTGACACTTCGGCTAAGGTGAGTTAAAAACACACACACAACAACACGATAAAGGCAAGTTCCATAATTCTAGTTTTAACACTACTATTATCTCCCAATAGTGGCAACAGGATACGGACCTGGCGCGCGCCCTCTTCAATCCGGTAAGTATAGGAAAATTAGACCCGGGCGCTCGCCGAATCCGCCCTCCACTCTGGATGCGCCGTTGGACTATTTACAATATATAGGTAAGAAGTGTTTAAAAACATCAAGCACAGCTAATAGTTAGGCCATTGTTTTCTTGTTATTCATTCTCTTACCTGCCATGCGGTTTCTCAATCACAGCCATAGTTATGTAGCATTATGACAGGTAAACCAGAGGTGACTGGATGATTTATGGGCTGTTGAAACCCTTACATAAACATCAGTGCTCATCTAGTTGTGTGCCCAGCCTCAACAGGATTCCAGTGAACTATGAACAATTAAAGCGTTCAACGCAACACTGCTGTATCTTCGTCTTTATTTATATGCAGTAACAATATTGTTACGATAACTCTTTGACTGTCCTTTTTATTGTTTTCTTGAAGAACTGGGGTTACATTTTTATACTTTTAGTACAGTTTTGTTTAGCTGCGACTGTAGCTGGATTTCCTTTCTTTCTTTTTTTCTTCTTTTTTTTTTCTATCTTTTTTTTGAGGACGACCAACTTGTCCTTTAATCGTGTTCCATAATTATTTATCCGGCTGACAGCTAAATGTTGAAGCTGTAGAGATCATATAAATGTATGTAAAATCCATATTTGACGTTAGCAGGAAGTTGTCGAATTAAATAAGAACAACACTGAAAATAGCATGCAATGCGAACTGTCATGACAATCCACGTGAAAAAAAGGCAACTGATTTTTTTTAAACAAAAATTATTAATGTACATCACTTTATTTAAGACCCTAATTAAATACCTTTAATGGTTCTGAAGGAGTAACTATCACAAACGTTTGCATTTTTTAGTATATTTTATTTAAGATAAACTAGACACATCGCAGTGTGGTACACATATCAGATCGGCGGTAGCGCCAAGTCTATGTCAACAAAGATGAAATTGTCGGCACTTTTTAAAGTTAATTTTATTTAAGCACATCGATTGGTTAAGACTCCATATCAATACTCTTTACGGTTCTAAGGGAGAAGCTATCACGAACTTTTCTATTTCAATGTAGTTAGGACACACCAGCCATCGTTTAAAATGTTGAAGTGTCGTACACATTCGATTTTTGGTTAATTAAAAAGGAGTGAACAGAATACTTTACAGATACGCAAAAGAACAAAAGATGGCGGCTGATGGATATAATGAATACAACATGAATTGCCTTGAAAGCCAACTACATGTCATACCGTTTACTGTAGTAAAGGTTCCGTTTACGATTCTACGAAGTATCGATCTCATATTTAGTTATTCTAAATCTATTCTTGCAATGGAGGCCATCTTCAATTTTGTAGGAAGTTTCGTGAAATTCTACTATGTCGCTTTGCAGCATGTGTCTATGCGATGTCAGTTCAAACAACTGATCGCAGGCGGCCATCTTGGATGCCGGAAATTGTACTATAACTTGCCGATCAGCGTTATTGGGGAAGAGAACTTGAACATGCACTTTGTTCAACTTTGATACTCCAAGAAAACAAAACAACAACAACAACAATTTGTATGGTGTTTCAAATACGTCATTTTCAACACATCACAACAACAACAAAGACATTAACAGAACAACAACACAAAATAAACCAGTATCCGCTCCAACAGCGTCTTCTTTGTCACACAACATCTTTAGAACCTAGCGGTTGTCGTGGGTTCGATCCTCGCCGTGGCCATGTTATTTATCCACATTGCTCGGTACTGGTTCTATCCAGGAAGCCATCGAGAGTGATTAATATAAGTTGCAAGAACTTGTTTCGCAATTGATGAAAAAATGGACCCAATGACGTTAAAATCTCTTTCAGGATTTAGGTAGACTTACAGGATTTAGGTAGACTTACCTAAATCCTGAAA